>JANSTP010201773.1:0-11693 GCA_025330745.1 Cladonema radiatum | reverse complement strand
GTTTGCAACAATTTCCATAAAAGAAATTATTGGAAGTGAATTCTCTAGCCCCCTCAATGTTTGAGTTGAAATTACGGTCCTGACATTTAGTTGTATTTTTATTAAATTCCTCTGGCTATATGTATGATATTAAAGGCTGCAGACTCAAAGTGTTCTTGCATAGACCATTAGCTAGCTGGGTCTCGGTCAAAATTTTGGCCAAAAAAATTTCGCCACTTGATGGCAAAAAAATATTTTATTTTTTAAATGATATTTATCTGAAAAGTTATCTTAGACGTCAAGATTCAAGAATCTAAAGTTGCCGGGCAAAACCATACACAGAAAAAAATTACTATCGGAAACCGTATTAAAAAACAGTATTTTTCTGACCGTACGAAACAGTAAATAAGATCTGCTTGATCCTCTTCTGAAAAGTAAAATAGCAAAATTATTCCATAAATACAAATTATTACATGATAGAATCAAAATAAAAAATAACAATCGTCTTGTAATCAAGACCATGGTGCATTAAGTGGAAATATATGCAAACGTTTTAATGAAAATAAGGTACCTTTTGGAATTTTATGAACATAAAGATGAATATGACAAAAAAAGTAGCGTGCCAGTAATACAGAGTGTATATTGACTTGAATATAAGCAGAATCCAAGCTTTCATGAATTTGAAAGCGCAAAATTTGCATTGACCATCGTCTCAAAAATATTTAATCATGACCGCACAAAACATGGTTCGAATAATAATGGTTATAAAATGTAAAATCAATGTCATTATGCAATTTTTTCAGTTAAAACTCCTAAAATAAATGAAATAAAGCGTTCAAGCTAGATATTTAAAAGAGTAATGACAATTTTTTTCAGAAAAAAGTGTTTCGTAGGATTTTGCTCACAGTCCTATCTAAAATTGAGCTACAAGTGCAAAGAAACTCTTAAAATAAAGGATAAAGCAGTTCAAACCATAAAACAAACTTCCCTAATATCCTTGTGCAGAAGCATGGGGCTAAGTTATACAGAATGTTAAATTTCACTAAAATATAGATGTTTCGTACAAGATGCGATAACCGTACGAAACACCAAAACCTTTTAATTTCTTCTACAGAAGCTTTACAAAAAGTATGTGTTTAGTAGTAATAAAACACAGTTGTGAATTTAATTCAGAGTAATGGAAATTAAGAATGACTGTTTGTGCAGCAAATTTAGCCAATGTTTCGTACGGCGTTCGTCGTCAATTTCTGATTAGAAGTACAAGCATCTGTGAAAAATGGATAAACATTGTAAAGTAATAACAAAAAGAAATTCAAATCCAAAGCCCAATGGTAGGAGGTATTAAAAAAACAAAGAACACATTTTATTATGCTAAACAAAGCTAGAAAATAAGCTATAAAAATTAGTTTTTATTATTAATGTAAATAAAAAAATAGAAAAATATTTATTAAAAATATATTTTACCTAAAACGAGGCTTCCTAAATTTAAGGGCTCTGAAACCGGTCAAGATTCTGCCGTATGAAACACCTAAAGTTTGCTATGGATAGAATGGTAGAGAGAGAATATTCAAACAAGCCATTTGCACATGTATTACTTATTACTTATCACCTTCTAAATATTGGTATACATCATTTAATTTCCTTTTAAACTATGACCAAATAAATTATAAAACCATGTTTCGTACGGTTTGTGGCCAAAATTTCGACCGAAGCCTAGCTATGATGATTTTATGTTTTACCCCTAAGATTGTCTTTCCGATTCTCCGATCCTGGCTGATGTCATCTCTAATAAGCAACCAAACAGTGCTGATAGTATTAGCAGTGTAATTGCTGTGAAATTGCTGAAGTAATTTAGCTACTTTAAAGTCAGAAATTTTCGTGTAAAGAAATTTTCACGAATTTCGCGAATGGACTTGAATTTTGTGAAATTAAATTCCTGCGAAAAAAGCATTTTTAGCATTATCCCGAAAATAAAGTCCCTAAAAAAATGAGTTTTATACTCGGTACGTGAAATTATTATAAGACTTTGCAGGATACAAAAATAAAGCAATGGAGGATAAAAATCTTTATGGATTTCAGAAAAGTATAAATGCCAGTGAAATATTTGATTCTGACTAATCCGCAAAATTTTCCCGCGAAATGTAAAAAGTTTCACGAATGCAGTGACACGCGAAAATTTCCTTATGTGAAAATTTCTGACTTTAAAGTATGTAGCGTAAACTGGAATGAAACACCAAAAGCAAGCCTCAAGCTTTTTGCAAGCTAGATTTTAAAAAGATATTAATAGCAACTACAGAAACATAATCTCAAAAGATTGATTTTGTTGCTGAGAAAGAAAATCAAAGCTTGTTGAAAGGATATTTCAGAATTCTGATCTGAAAAACTTCTCCAAGAACTATTAAAACCACATTTTTTTGTGAAACAAAATTCTGTTGTGAAATAATGATTAAAAATATTTCATTCAAACATTATTTCAATTTCAAAAGAAGTTTTTGATATTGAAATACTTTGTACAAATTTTTGCGAGGATTTATTTTCGCAAGCTCAAAAAATTTGCATTTAGCAAGGATTTATTTTTGTGAATTAAGGTTTTTTCAAAATTTCACGAGGATTTGGTGAATTGAGTATTGTAGAAATTTTTTTGATGATTTATTTTTCCAGACCAGACAAAATACAGTATCAAGCAAAGTCAAATAGACCTAAAATATTCAAAAATGAGGTTCTTTTAATTTGCATTTGCAACACAATAGGGATTTTTTACGAGTTTAAATTCGCCTTACATTTTTGAAAATTTCTTGAGAATTTATTTTCGCAACTCCATTGTTTAGAAATATTTCGCATGGATTAAACTTCGCAAATATGGTCGAAATTTGCGAAATTTCTCCTGACGAAAACTTGTAGATAAAAACATGCTTAGGCTTATGCTTTAAAATTCTAGGTCTTTTACATTGCATGCAAAGCTATGCAAGCCCTGAAATTACTGCCACACATCAGACATTGTCCAGTAGAAAATGCAGCATGTCAGGCAGAAAAGATATATCTGACATATTTTATAGTAATATAGTTACCCACAGAGAAATGGAGAGTTCACAACTGGCCTAATGTCTGGTGAGGCGAAAAAAAATTGTTTTATTATAATTGTTAAATTTGTTGAACAGAAAACTATGCAAAAACGTTTTGTCAAATAAATAGGCTCAATAATAACAACAATAACACCTTTGGGGAAGAAATTGCTTGCAGAAGAAGCTCCCTTGTGGAAGAAACCTACGCAGAGTTTATTTTACAGATTTTGTTCAAATGTGCAAAAAGATTTTGCTAAATATGGGATATGTCTGCGGTAATAAAGATGCACCCCACTTGAATAAACGACTTTGCGTTAATTTTGATTGATCTATTTCCTCACACTTGATGGTATAAAGCTATGTCCTTCAAGTATCATTCATATTTAATATTTAGGATGAAATTTTGTTCTATCCCATACTTACCCCACAATTTTGCAGGTCCCTATGCCAAATTATGCCACTTGACTATACTTACTTTGAAACTTTAATTGAGTTCTAATTTTCAAAGGACTCATTTTATTTAAAGGGATCCCAATGTAAAAATATAAGTCGGGTTCATATGAAAGATAAATAAAATGATGAACACCAGTTATCATTTTATCTCAATCCGACTTTTGGTTCTGGATATATTCAAGTTTCAAGATTTGTCACTTAGAGAATTTCCCCAAATAGTTGAATAATTTGTGATGTCATGTATAGAAAATAGTGTATAGAAAGATTCCTTCAATCTTAAATTTTTAAATGTCTCAGGTTGTAAATAGTGCTGTTGAAGTAAAAACTTTCATATTGATAGTAGATGTGTATTACACCTCTTCTGCAATATATTTTTTGATAAATAAGCTTTGGGTGACTAGTCCCAGGCCCATTTTGAAAATCATGCTGTCCTCAATTTAGAGCTTCTGAAAATATCTTTTAAAATTATTTTTATTTTTAAAGTTCTTCGAAAGATTCCAAACTCAAAAACAGAATTCATTTATTGAAAAAAAGGTTTGTTGGTAGATATTGAGCCTGACCTGAAAACACAAAAGGGCCTGGAACTAGTGAAGAATAATTTATTTTTGAAAATTTTTTTTGTAAGTTAATTTTCTTTAATGTTTGCAAATTGTGTTCAAATTTTCATGCATAGAATTATATTATAACCTGAGATATTCAACATTCAAGATTGGGGCAATTTTTCACAATTTTTCACAAATTCTTTGTCTATTTAGGGAAATTTCCTAAGTAACAAATCTTTAAACTCAAATATCTTGAGAATCAAAAAGTCGGATTGAGATGAAATAAAAACTGGTGTTCATCATTTTTTCTCCTCTTTCATATGAACTCAACTTATGTTTTCACTTAGGAATCTCTTCTTAAGCATTCAAAATACATAGTCTCAAATCTGGGTGCTCATGGAGGCAAGTGAACTCCATATTGTTGACATAATCAGCCTTGATTGAAGAATAAGAAGGAATTTTTGATAGTCTTATCCTTTCAGAAACTATATATAGCATCAAATGATCACTTTCGTAAAAAATATTGAAACATTTTAGTGAAACATTAAGTTTAAATGCCATTTTAAGGATGTTTTACAAACGTTCGTCTCCATATCCACCCACCTCTATAGCTCAAATGTTTAGAGCGTCAACTTTATATATTGAAGATCTAGGTTCAAATCCTGACAGAGGTAATAATAATATCGATTGAAGTTATTTATTGCAAGAAAAATGTTTTCCTTTCTCTTTTAGGTTTTTCTAATTTTTTACGTAAAGTACCAGTGTGTCAACTAGAAATTTTGGGAAATATACTTTCAGATGCCAAGTGGGAATTTCAAACTTCTTATGGGATTTTTATTGGAATCGAATCGATTCTTGTTATCTGAAGAAAAAGAAAAAAGAAAAAAAAAGATAGTCATTCCAATCACACTTTAAAGATTGAGAAATTTCAGTCAATTTTGGGAAATTCAATGGCTACTTCTAATTGGGAATTAGCCTTTCAATGGCGTCCTTCAGACCTAGTTAACTCACTGTGTACTGTAGCTTTTTAAAAGATATGTATAAAAGTAATTTCCAAGTGTTTCGAAAATAATGGAGATAACACGAAGCGGTTTATTATGCACTTTCATTCCATGGCTTTATAATAGATAATCAAACCAAAAATATACAAGTATTTGAAATTTCTTGCTGCGCGGAAATTTGATAATGCATGAATTATATCCTGTGGTAAAATATATTGGTATTATTGATATTGAATTTAAATCAAAATGCATGTTCATGGAAAACAAAATTGGGATTTTAAGGATAGAAATTTTATTTTTTGCTAATTCAGAAAATTAGAATAAACATATTGGTAGAAGTTTCTATTCACCGTTAACATTCTGGCAGAGACGATTAGTTGATTTAAGTAAATAACAATCGTCCAGAATAAATCCTCTATTTGTTCTCTCTAGTTACCTACCAGTAACTAGTGACCACTAAAATGTTCCACTTTAAATAAAGTCTTCAATTTATACTGATAAATTAAACCATTACGTCAATAACTGATAAAATAAATGAACGAATAAGATGTCTTTTACAAAGACTTTAAAAAAGCCTGAAATTCCATTAAAAATATTTTCAAAAAATACAAAAATCAGGACTAATATTTGAGGCATATATCAGTAGCTCAGAGCTTATAAAGTATCGAAATTCCTTTCATTGCACAATGTAAAAGGCATATAGAAAAATATTAATGGGATGATGCATTAGTAATACTCTCTCGCCTTCTGAACTTTCTAGTTTCCATTCCTTTCTGAAAAAATATCCATTTAAGATGAATGCATGCGACTGCACGGAAACTCTTTATGTAGATGTTAAATTTTGCAGAATGTGTTATGTACTGTACTTCCTTGTACTTCTCCTTCCTCTGTATTTCTATGTCCGTCCTATGTCTTTTCCTCTTTACTTCCTGAAAAAAATTACTGGGCAAATAAATGCAAGTGAAGACATGTGGCCCAAAGACATGAGGTGAAAAAATTTGAAGATAACACAGCCAAATCTATTTAGAAACATTATTGGCCTAAACAAATTGTCAATCAACTAATCACAAATCAAGGCTATTATGAAATGTTATCTTGTAAAGGTATACCGTCAGGACATTGTTTAAAGCCATTAACGAAGCCATAGGAGAGGGGGTTGGGAAAAGGTATGCTAGTAAAAATATAGTTCTTTGATCAAGTCTATTGGATAAAAACATTAAGCCGAGGGAGCAATAAACAGCGTAAGCACAATTGTTTACCGATTAGAACTACACTTAAAAGTTAATCACAAACACTTTGTCTAGAAACCTACTACCTTACTAATGCATCATCCCATTAATATTTTTCTATATGACTCTGACACTGTGCAATGAAAGGAATTTCAATACTTTTTAAGCTCTGAGCTACTGATATATGCCTCAAATATTAATCCTGATTTTTGTATTTTTTGAAAATATTTTAAATGGGATTTATAAACATATGGCTTATAAGAAACATTAGGCTGGTCTTCTTTTCTGATATAATAGAAAGTGACGTCAAAAACAAAGGGGTCAAAAACAAATTCATAAAAAGCAATATCATTAAATGGCTTGGTCTAACTCTGACAAAAAAACTTACATTGTTTATTTTAATTAACCAGTCAAACCCATGATTTCGGAGAGGTAGAGTGCAGCTGGCAGTGCATCAGGCACAGAATCTTAAGTTTAGGTGAATTGTAGGGTTTCGAGTTGAATCCCACGCTTTATTTGCCTAGCCAGCGCAAAATCATTCCTACAGGTAATGATCATGAGCATATATGGAAGCATAATTAAGTCAGGCCTAAGTCAGTAATGGCTTATTTATGGGCCCAACTGGGAAATCGGATTCGATGCTGAAGATGTTTCATCCCTGCCACCTAAGAGTGGCTTACTTACATAAATTGCATTGCAATTAATTACATCTTGATTCATCGGAGAAACGATTTCTGGAGGATCTTTTTATTTGGAGGATTATTTCCAATCTGTCCAGCAAATTATGCATTGTTCATCAACAAATGAAAATCTTTCTTCATTATGTGGATGGAAAACTTTTCAACTCTTTTGGCTCAATTTTTCCCATTGACTTAACAACAAATTTAAAGAGGAGAATAGAGGTGGGCTACAAGTTACTAAATAACAATACCCTAACTCAGCAGCACTGTTAAGCTCTGGACTTTTCTTGAAAAAATCCAGTACCTATTCAAAAAAGTGGGAAGGTCAGGCAGCTTAACTGAAACAAGAAGAGCAATGCACTCCACAAATATCCGTGGCCAAAGGTACCTTCATGCTGTGTAATGCTACAGATGTTTCTAGGCAAGTCACGATACCATACACATCATACCTTTAACGATTCATCTTAATAAATGGTTTTCTTGTGCCATCATAACTGAAAACATTAAGTTAAGGCATAGCCAATAGCTTAGAGCTTTCAATGGAGATTATGGAGGCAGAAGATGGGTCAGAAACGTTTCTCTCCTTTTGGATAGCAGCAGTAACAAGTTTTGTTAAATAAGGTTGTTTCAAACTGGGGCTATTTAATTTCTTGTAAACTCACGTGACCAATGACGTAACAGGCCTTAGAGAGGGGTATTGAGAAAAAGAACAGGTACAAATCTTTTCTTAAATTTTAGGTAACAGGTGTATCAATTTCCAACCTATAAGGTTGTTTGGCTCTGGAGATATTAAATTTTTCTTAAAATCATATGACCTATAATGGGAGGGCCCCTATCAGGGGGTATAAAGGGTAGGTCGAAAATATTTCACAGATTTTGGGTAACAAGTGTACCAAGTTTCATCATATAAGTTTGTTTAGAACTGGGGATACTCAATTTTGTTACATGAAAATTATGTTACCTGTGAGATCATAGGCGCTAGCTGGAAATATATGTGCGTTAAAAGATAAATAACTCTAAAAAGGGGCCACTCATGGCCTCCAGCTTTTAAAGACTACATTATATGGGTGTGAAAGTACTAAAAAAAATTTTGGCCTCAACATGTACAGCAACACCATAGACTAAAATAGATTTTAATTTACAACATATAAAACGAAACGACAGTTGAACTTCCCCGTTAATAACAGATAGTAGCGATCTTTCTGTAAAAAGCACACCGATGCAGTTTATAGAAAAGTACTTAATAGAAATCCAGTTAAAAGAAAAACTCATTTACAAAGCTATTAAAAGAATTGTTGTCTGATTTGATTGACGGTTTTTTTAAATAGTATTTATCTTTGAATAGCTGAGATACTGGTACTTTCATATTAAAGCAAAAATATCTCAGTAATATGACGTTGAGAGGTAGGCAACAAATATATAAAAAATGAGCGCATTCCAAAGATTTCAGAAAACAAGAATAACCAAAATCATAAAAATCTGTCTATATTTCATGATCATCTATCACAGCGTTCAGAACGATGTGATCATCTGAACGATGTGATAGATGATCACGAAATATAGATAGATTTTTATGATTTTGGTTATTCTTGTTTTCTGGAATATCTAGAAGAGAATGACGTCAATTTTTGGTCTAAGTTTTACTTTATTTTACATTAAGTTGTCAGCTGGTAATAATTTCCAAAGATTTCCTTTGACAGAAATCAGTTATTCAATTGGACAGGCAATACCACAGATCAAAAAACAAAAATTGGAGAATAATTATAAAAGTTAACAATTAAATGTATAAAAAAAGGACAGAAACATTAAACAGAAATATAATAAACAAATAGTGCAATCATTCGAACAAGGAATTGAAATATGTCTTCAAGATTTGATATCTTGAGAAGATATTACAGTATCTTTTGTAGGTTGCTATTTCAAAACGAGGATTCTGTAGTAGGAAATGAGGGGTACGAGCGCAGCATACAGCAAGTGAGTTAGGCATGCCCGACCTCCCGCTGTGCCACTGCTGACCTGATTCCCGCCAAAATGTAAGAATGAAAGATAATGCCTAAAGAACCAATCAGAAGGCTTTATTTTTCTAACGGACCAATCAGATGACCGTGGGGTGGTATAAGAAGACCCCTATTTTTACCCAAGCCCTCTTTCAACGCGAGCTGTCAATGATTACAGACCTGCTCGGAAATTTTCAATTTTTTACAAACTTTTACCAACAAATGAGCACCAGAAGCCTTCCAAATCTTCCAACAAAGGGACAGCAAATATTAAAACGAAAAGTGGCAAGCTGTCAAGTCAAATTGGGATGGATGCGATACATCAAAGGAAATCCACAGTCACTCTAAATTCAAAAAAGATTTCTGGGTTCATACAAGACTTCAACTTATCAAAATGAAGAGCTACAGGTTTTTTGCCGGACAAATTCACAATCGATACAGTCAATTATCAGCCCGAAAACCTCTATGCTGGTGAGGAGAAAAAACGTATTGCGGAAGAACTCAAAGAAACACTGAAAAACGAATATATGGCGTGCTACGAGTCAGTGGTAGAAATACATTCATGTTATGGTACAAATGACCGTGAGAAAGTTCATAATAACTTTAATCAAGCTTTTCGATTGTTAGATATAAGGACAGCTAATGAAATGGCATTCGTAAAAAAAAAGACAAATTTAACATACCCGTTACAGATAGAGACTTGCATTTAACCAGATCGGATTTAACCCAAAGGGTATTTTTTATGGACAGATTGAAAGCCGCTGTAATGAAATTTGTGTTGCATATACATACTTTTTAACATATTATTTCATAGTTTTTTCTTTACTCCCTTTGAGCATGGATGGAAAGTTCTAGCTACGCAGACCTGATTCTTGTTCGTCTATTTCTTCAATAGTGATTTTGGTCTTTGTAAGAATCAACCGAGCTGCTCTGTGCACCTCTAATGCTTCCTTCAATTTGTTAGCCACGTTTGAATTTTATATTTTGAGTTCTCCACTATTTATAGTTTTTATTTGATGTATCTGTAAATAAACTCAATGTTGCGCTTTCAATCCCATGTGAAGTAATTCATAATTAAATCCAGGTCTATTCCTCTCGTCAATCGCATTCCAAAGAACACCACATAGGCTTCGCAGAGTTGAGAGTCTAGGCATTGCAATCTTCTTCAATCAATCTTTTTAGCTCAAATTTGTAATACGTATAATATCTTCCCAATGAATCAATGAAATTAGTCTTTTTTCAATCTTGACAGACTAACACTTAATGGCTTCCAGGATATTGAGAATCTTGCTCATTAATCACGCACATATAGATGTCCTTCACATACACAGTCTCCAAAAACTGATCTCTTGCATACGCACCCTTAAATACAGCTTTGGTGTAAGGATCATGATCGCATACATCGTAGATCATCGTAGTGTTCTAAAATCTTTGGTAACACGTCTGGACTTTGTAAATGTAAATGTTGTTGTAGAATTCCAGATACAAAATGACATTTATAGAGAAGGGCAGAGCTACTCTAAATTCGATGTTGGCTGCCTGCGTGCCGTTTCTCTTGCGTTCTTGTGGCTTCCAATGACATTGTGAAGGAGACGTTTCCTATCCAAAAATACAATATTCAGATTTGTAGTCGGTCCTGCTAATATCTAAACCACTTTTCATCTGTCCAGCTGTCGCAACCAAACTTCTATGTCCATCCAAGTAATCATTGCTAGCAAAATTGAGTTTCAAGGGTGGGGCTGTTATCCCTCCATTCATGTCCACCGATACTTATGAAGCATTGAAATGAAAGGATGAAATTGAAAGGATTCTTAGCAATATTCCCAGTGTAAACATCATTATCCACCATAGAAATAAACACCCTGTTGGGAATTTGACCAACATAGGCGTTCTCCCTGTTCAGGTTAGATATTCCTTGCGCAACGGAATGGGTCTTCATCTCCACACGTTTGATGGGATAAAGGCTGGTGTCGCTGGTAGCGTTTCTTGAATCTGTCTGTATTTGTCGTTGGATAACTTGATATTACAGATACATAATTTTGCTTCCATAATTTGAACTTTGAAATCTTTACTTGTATCATCAGCCATCAATGCAAAACTGTCTTGTTGTCTGCAAAGCGTGGCCTTCACGGGTAGCCTATTTAAGAGTAGGCGATTCGAGTTGACTGTATCGCAATGTAAACGTCCGGCCACTTCAACCAATTTGCTTTCTTTGATAAATTTAGTTCTCGTTCTTGGCCCTTCGTTAGCTCCATCCAGTGCTACGACGTCCTTTTTCTTGGGCCTGTCTTTATTGAAGTACAAAATGTAGTTGGTTATTGGATACACATGCTGTTTTACCATACTTTGAATTGACTGGAATGGTATACATATAAAGAGCAACATAACAAACAACATTAGCCATATATGTCAGGGCCGACGATACTGGGGGGGCCGGGGGGGCACTGGCCCCCCCACTTTTTTTCTAAGATGTGTTTTTTTTTCTAGCCAAAATAAAGATAACTGATATAACTGTATACCAAAGTAAACTACAATGGTTTTTAAATTGCTATTGTGTTTTTTATTTATTCATTTTTATGTGTGTTCCTTTGCACAGGTAACAAAAGCTATTAAAATAGGAGTTTTTTCAATAACTTCAAAAGTTTTTCAAAAATTCTAAACTATTCATTAATTTTTTTATACTACATATCAGTTTAAAAAAAGCCATACATCTGATCAAGTAAAATTAG
The DNA here is from genome assembly GCA_025330745.1 of Cladonema radiatum. Classification (NCBI taxonomy): domain Eukaryota; kingdom Metazoa; phylum Cnidaria; class Hydrozoa; order Anthoathecata; family Cladonematidae; genus Cladonema; species Cladonema radiatum. Next base: position 21 of record JANSTP010201773.1, on the reverse strand, counting down.
GTCATTTTCTTTTGTTTTTTA
>JANSTP010201662.1:0-11693 GCA_025330745.1 Cladonema radiatum | reverse complement strand
GATTTGTAGCTAAATTATATTTTTATTTTCTTTATGAGATTATATAGAAACAAAATTTTTTTTCCTGTAATAACTGATTTTATATTTTCTTGTAAAAACCCTTACTGTATCCTAAAAAACGTAGATGTTACCACTTGACAAAAATGTTTTTTTTATTATTAGAAAATTCAAGTTGGAGGCGGTTTTAAAAAATTTAAATATTTATTAAAGTATGCTAAAGATGTTTTTAAGAAAATGAAAATTCAAATTAATTGTTATTTCATAACAGTTGTGTTGTGATGTTTATGTAACATAACAAAAGAATGTAAACAAATCACAGAAATGTTTGGAAATTGAAGAATTGTTTTATTAGCGATCATTAAGTAGACTAAGGCATTTCATATGAAATCTTCTTAACTTTTAAAAAAACTATACCTACTAAAGTTTTTTCTTTCAGAAAATTCCTTTCATATTTACACTGCAAAATCTTGACCTTTGCTTAAGCTTTGATGTATGGCAATATTTACTTGTCTTGTCTTCAAGAATCATTATTATGGTGGTTAATAGTCAAGGCAACATTCCCAAAAAATGTTAAAAATAAAAACACTATCTAAATAACTAGGGTCAACTGCTGCAGTTTCAATTCAAAGAAGTTATATTTACTGCTAATAATGGCATACTTTGTAATTCTGGGTAATAAAATGAAGGTATTATCAAAAAATAGCTAATTAGCAACACCAAATAATTCTTGAGAAGATTAATTAATTGCAGGTTGAATGAATATATTAGGTACATAATTATATAATTAATAGTAGTAATTTCGCAGGAATTGCAGCTCCTTTAAGTTAGTAGTTTTATCTTATCCCGATGAAAGAATCTCTGTTAAAAATTGGTGATGAAACTAATACGTATATCTTTAGTAACTAGAATTAGAACAAATGTAGTTTATAATCATGTATGATTTGAAGAAATCTTTGGATTTGTGTCTATATTAAAATTCATGAACTAATCTTTGTTAGTCAAAAATTGTAACAGAAGGATTTCGGAAATTATGTTATTTAGAACATTTTATAATAATTGTCATCTGTTATTAGGCTACTTACTCATACTTTTCAGAAACCTTATCAAACGTTGTTGTTTACTCTGTTATTACTGTAATGCTTTATATACTGTGCATTTACACATTTAGGCCCTTGTATTTTTTAGTTATCAGTTTTTAACATTTTCTAAAATATTGACTGCATTTATGACATTACAATATTTTATCGTTGATATTAAAAATTTTAATTGTGCTTATATCAAGAATCAGAAAAAAATTCCAATCCTGTAAAAAGATTCTCTAATAATGCCAAGTTGTCTTTTAACTGAGCTGGTTTTCGAAAAATTGTATTTTGAGTATTATATGACCTTTAAGCAAAGATGGTTAGACAATTGATCAATATTTTTAAAAAACTAGAAAAGCAATTTGAAAAACCTATATGGGATTGAATAATTATTTTCGAAATCTTTGGAAACACTTTTCAATGACAAATATGTTTGTGTTCTCATATGGGCACCACATAAAAATATTTTGCAGTATCTCAGAAAGTAAAGCCTCCCGGAGGTTGCCTTTAGTCTCTTTGGAAAGCCCATTCAATTTCCTTCAAGTGAGATGGCAAACAGGGGCTGTGGGTGGTTTACTCCTTGTTCCTGTAATAACCTGGTATTGTCCCTCCAAGGTTTAAAACCTCTACAATCATTTTTTGTGTTTTATCACAACATATTCTATTGCTGATAGTATAAGCTTTGTTTAAACAGAAACATAATCTTCCATTTTCTTTAGGTTTTAGGTACAGCATTTATTGATGTTATTAATATGTTTTCAAAGCATTAAATCAAAGAAGTCATTTTCGGGCAATGTGTGCATGCATCTGTTATTGAAAGCATATAGCTTCATTTGCTTAAAAAGTTTGTGCATCATTAGTTTTGTCTCTATTTCTAAAGAAGATCTGAAAGAAAAACTGCGCTCTAGACCTAGTACAATTTCCTTTGGTTTTTCCTGATATAAGATTCGAATTTTTAGATATTCAGAGTCATATTTTGAGCTTTCAATAAAAGACCAACTACTGAAAAGGCTAATGTTTTAGTTTTGTAATGATTGTTAAAAAGTGCATAGTTCTTGTAAACCCTGCTAAATACATTTTTCTTTAATCAGCAGAATAATTATTATCAGCTAAAACTATATTATTAGTTAGATTATCCAGTAGATTGAAATGTGTCGACTGAATGTAAGAAATAAAGTTATGTTTTTATTTGATAGCACATATCTCCATTTCTTGAATATTTATTACTACATTCTTCGTTTCATTTTTGGAAATTCTGACAGTCTGTGCAATTGATGGATTCTCTTTGCAATAAACACGAATATCCAAGATTCACTTTGGATTCACTTCATTAATGTTGCTGTTGCAAGATTGAAATAGCTTGTTGGTGTTATTTTTCATGAGTAGTGAGAATGGAAACAAACTGTAGCTCGCTCCACCATATCTGTTGATGATTCTTATCATGAATTTATTTGCTATATTTGCTAGACGTATTTTTATCCAAGGAGAAGTGTGTCAAGTATAAAAAGTCCATCATTGAGATTATTTACTGAAAAGATGGTATCCTATATGCAGATATCATTTCAGGATTGTCCTCTCTTACAATATTTGATACTAAAAATTGGTATGAAAATATTAAAAACAATCATTCTAAATAGAAAAAACTGGAGCAAATAATTTCTGGGCGCTATTCAATCATATGTAAAGTAAATTTTACCTTTGTGATATATTGTGTAGCACATAGATTGATTCAAGCATTGACAAGGTTCATTTGAAACACCATATTGTTTTCCACTCGCATGTGTCATTTCTCCCTAGCTTGGAAACTCATCACGCTGGTTTTCAAACTAAAAAGAAAAAACATATTAGAGTATTGATAATCAAAATATGTATCAGCATATTATTAAAAATAATAATTGAAAAAAAAAAAAAACAAGTGAAAATATACCATGAAGAGTATACAAAAACAAGAACAGCACTTACATATTTCTTTTTTAGAGCTGGAAAAATATATATCCACATTTTTCCTTCTTTATTAATATTATTTTTCATATTTTGACCAACTTTCACAATCAACTCACATATTTCTTGTTCTTTATTGTAATTAACTGCATCATATTTTTCATGTAATCCACATTTGATTAAACAATTTTTATAGTTTATATAGTAATATGTTGTTTATTTATCTTTCGTATATTGCTCAATCATGTGTTGTGTAAACATTGCTGAGTAATCATAGTGTCCACTGTTGCCTACGATTATTGTATAAACATATTCGATCAATAACACAAAAATCAAAGCATATAAAAGATTCTTGTCCTTTATTAAAAAATTTTGTGTCTATAGCTTTTCTATCTTACAGATATAAAACTTAGGAATACAATAATTTTCATAACAGAAAGAAATTCATTCTTGAAGGTTATTATTTGAATCAATTAATCTTTTCTGGTATCTGAAATATGATTTTTTGATATATTCAATATCATATTGTTTTGCCTATTCTTAAATTTCTTTTCTTATTCAAATATTTCACTTTTAAGTTATAAAACATAACTTTGAAGCTGGTCATAGAGAAAGAAATTACCATTTAAATTTGTGATGAATGACCAGAATCATGAATAATTTTACATTGATGTGAAATCTTTGACATCTGCCTCTTAAATCTCTTAATTTGAAAAGGAAAAAAATCCAAATGTTTTATTTTGCCCTCGTCAATAAATGAGGGTCGATTTCGGCTACATCTGAGAAAAAGTAGGGATATTTGAGATTTCATACTTTCCCAGTTAAACTTTAGAGGACCAATCCAGGAATATTTCAAGAAAGAGCATAGCCCCTTAAGACCTCACTTAAAGGAATTTTGAAGCTCTTTCCAACAAGACTAAAACCACTCTGGGAGGCTTTAGCTCATGAGATACAACATATTGAAGTCGTAACTCTTTTCCTGGAAAAAACCCACATTTCTTAACATGACTGGGACCCTAAGGCTAATGAAATGTAATATTTTTAAATTATCTTTCTAAGACACTTTAAAAGGTGGATTTTCCTATGTTTAAAAGCTTATGCTATTACTGTATTTGTCTGTCTTTATCTCTATTTTCTAGAGTTAAAATGGTAGTAGAAAAGTGTAACTGTCTCTTATTTTCCTCTTTAAACAAGAACATCTGTCTTTATCATTTTGCATATGTAAATATATGAAAGGGGCGTTATTTCCACACACCTAAAGTTATGAATAACTTGAATAAGGATAATTGGCATTTTAGTAAAATATTAATAAATACACTCCTAGAACTTATTAAGACCCTGGAGAGTGATGGCTACTAGCCTAATCGTTTTCTGGGCTTGTGATAACATGACTGTGTTTAATTATTATCAGGTGGCACTGGTTCAAAGCCACCAGTCTATGTTATCGTTAACATTGGGATGAATAGTATAACGCTTCGTCATATCTCAGCAATGTAATACCAAAACCAAATTATTACATACATTATTCTAACATGGTTATTGTTGAGTGGGGATAGCAAGTAAGATTATTACATTTGATATTTTCATTTAACATCATTTGTACTATATTTTCTGTCACAATTTTTCCTTTGAATATGCTCATTGTTTGACTATTTAATATGGCTTTTAAATTATCATTTTTTGTGTAGACAGCATATATCTCCAGTCCTTGAATATTTAATGCAGCATATCTTGTGTCATTTCTGTAAATTCTGATGATATTTGCGATTGTAGGATACACTTTGCAGTAAACAAGAATGTCCAAGTTTAGTTTTGGTTTCACTTCATTAATGTTGTTATTGCAAGATTGGAATAGCTCATTGGTTTCATTTTTGATCATTACAGACAATGGGAATAATCTGTGAGTAGATCTACCATGCCTGTTTATAATCCCTATCATCAGGAGAGATGCCATTCTTTTTAGACTTATTTGCATCCAAGGAAAAGTATCCGGTCTTGTGTGTGTCATCACTGTCTTGTTTTCAATGTTGAGCATAAAAAGTCCATCATATAGATTTCTTTCTGAAAGGTATGTTTGATATACAGGTATCATTTCAGGATTACCCTCTCTCGCAATATTTGATACTAAAATTGATTAGAAAAAATGCAATTTGAAGTAAGTAGTTAATTAAAAATATAAACAGCCAAGGCAATTGATGGATGCTGAATGTAATTTAACAATATAGAAATAAAATCTTACCGCTTTGATATATAGTATAGCAGATAGATTGTCTGAAACATTGACATGGCTCATTAGAATAACCATACTATTTTTCTCTCACACGTTATTCCTCTGTTGATTGGAAACTCATCACACTGGTTTTCAAACTACAAAGAAAATAATATTGGGGATTAGGTTATCAATTTTTCAAAATCATAGAATTGGATTTCACAATGTGCATGAATATCATATTTTTCGTAGAGATATACTAATTCTATTACTTTTTTCGATGCATTGAAACTTTTCTATAACATCCGACCAAGGGAGTCCAAAAAATTGGTCTTTACAGTTTCAATCCTATTGAAAACTGGATCTGAGGAGCAGATTTTCTGGCCTCTTAAGACATGTAATTGTTATAAAGAGTTATCCAAAAAGACAGGTCACTTTTTAATGCATGAGAGTTTTAATAATATTAATTAGGTCGCTATAGGAATTGTTGCCGTTGGCTCAGGTTAATGATCAAGAGCTTTGCTACATACCTTTTGTTCACTTGTATACAAAGAGCAAGTATAGAAATTCTATTTATATTCATGTAAGGATTGATTTCTCAGCTTATGCCAATCAGATTTACAGGAAGTTGGGGTCCCGTTTTTCCTTTATAATGGTGAATTGAGAAATGTAATTAATACTATGTTTAGTCATTTTTCTTAAAATATAAACTTATCCAGATAGCATTTACACATAAAATAAGAACATTTTTTCGTGTTGGGGTCAAATGTTCACCAATCTGGAAGAATTTGAATCCGGGAAATTATGCAGAAAAGTGTTGCCCCGCTTGCTAGTTATCAAGATAGAATACAGTCATTTTGCAAGTGTAAATGCCTGAATACCTTACAATAACCTTATCTTTGAAAGTTTTTCGTAATTATCTCGAATAAACTTGACTTATCCAGATAAGTTGTCTAGTGTAAACATAGTATAAAACCAAAAACTTCATAATGTCGGCTGTCACATGACTGGAAAACCAGTACAAAATTTGCAGAGAATTAGGGAAAAAAGAAAAATAACTTTGAGATTACATAAATTCATAAGAACAAAAAATCATGCTACACCTTTTTTAAGAGATATTCTATAATATAATAAATCTAGTTCAAATATTTTTCTTAAAAGAATAAAACAATTTAGCCCTTTAAGGACTATATAAAAATTTACTCAAAACTGGAAAGAATTGCAATTAATAATTTTTTTATTTTCAAATTGCAGTAATTTTGCTCCTTATCAATATTTTTACATGCATTTTTTTTTCTGAAAGATAATCTATTCTGTTTTATATTTTGATTTTCATGTAAAACACCTATGCGCACCAGAGAAAACAAAAGTATTCAAAGGACCTGCATGGCAGGTCTGTAGTAAATTTTGAGGATACCTGAGGATCTGCCTGCCAGGTCTCGTGTAGCAAAATGAAAAGAAAATTTAGAAAAGAAAATTTAAAATATCAGACAAAAAATACAATAAAGAGTAGATAACAGACTATCACATAACTATCTATCACAGACTATCTATCTTTTGTATCAGAATGAATGAAAATCCACTTTCTAAATTTCCACGGAGCGAGAAATTTCTTAAAATACCTGTGTATTTTCTTATTATTCTTCTTTCGTCTTCCATTATGCCAGGAATCAAAGGCCAAGAGTTGTACGTTAGAGAAATAACAGTCTGCATGGAAATATTTCATATGTTTGTAAGCTTTATCTACATTTTTCTGTGTGAAAGAAAGCTATAAACAGACTTTTAATTTGTTTGAATAAAAAAACATTTACTAGCTAGCTAGAAAAGGTTACTAGCTAGCTTCGTTACTTTTGTGTCAACAAATGAAAGTCAAAAGATATGAAGGAGTTTGTCAGAATGTTAAAGTGAAAACCTCAACAAGCCAACAGTGTACTAAGAGACAAAATCTGAGGTTATTTTTTGTTAAAGTATGGTAATTATTTAGAGCAGTTAACTGCTCTGAGTCTGGCAACAACATGTTTAATTAGCTATTGGTTAAAAGTTTTTTTTAATCAATTGCTGAATGCTCAAGTGGTAAATATGACTCATATTCATTAATGTATTTGAAGATGAAAGTCAAAACCTTATGACAGGTAAAATATTTGACAATTAAGATCAGTTTTGTGCAGTAGACAAGTTATTGGATAGAAATTAATTCTCCAGCTCTTTGAAATTAGCTATACTGTTGAGTTTAGAAAAGGCAGATATTTTTTTTGCCCATAAGAAAAGAATCAAAACATTATATAGGTGATCTGCTGTAAATACAGATGCATCTCGATATCACGTTTGACTTTGTGTTTGACTTGGAAACTTGCAATGATTTTATTGTTAATTTATCATCGTGTAGTGAATGTTTTTTCTTCAAAGTCTTGTTGAAATGAATTTAGACATTTTTCTTTTTGTCAAATGGCTATAGCTAGCTAGCAGTCTGATATGTTTCAAAAGTTGTTTCTTCAATATTTTCCGTGTAAACATAATTCTCATGTCAAACATATTTGATATATATATGTAAGAAAGCTAAACAGAAACATTACGTAGGGACAAGAAATTTTTCACAGGCATATAATTTATCATGTAACAAATGCGTTTCCTAACATGCCATTTTTTTCTATCTATGATGAGGAACAAATGACACAAATCAGAAGTAAGGAGTTTTCATTTTTCTTGTACTTTTCTTAAAAATGTTTTGTAAGGTTAGTGATATTGTTGAAATTGGTAATTGTAAACATGATTTATTGATGGCGAAATTTTCACAAATATGATGTTTCATAAATTTTTTCATAAATACATTCAACAAGTATTTTTGTTAATATGTTTCAGAAATATTTTTTGTAAATTATATTTCCTAAACATTTTTTGCAAATACTTTTTGTAAACAAAAAATGTAAAAGAACGTTTGATAAAATATTTGCTAAATATGTTTTGTAAGATTACAAAAATATTCTCTGAGATAAATATTATTTGCAAATTTTCTTCACAAATTCTTCTTAAATGTATAGTTTGTAAATATTTTTCATAAATACATTTTGTATATAAACTTTTAAAATAAATTGTTAAAATAAAGCCAGAAATAAAAAAGTGTAAATTAAATAAAATGTTAAAAATAACACTATTTTTTTACAGAAATTTTCGACAGTATTTTTGTCTTTGTCAACTGTCAAAATTTTCTGTAAAAAAATGGTGTTAGTTTTAACTTTTTTTTTTTTTGTATTTAAATATGTTTCGTAAGTATTTTTTGTTAATAAGCTTCATAAATTTTTTGTAATAAGTTTTGTACTAGCCTTTTTCATTAATACGGTCGACTGTAAATATGTTTTGTAAATATTTTTTGTTAACATGCTTCATAAGTTTTTGTTAAATACGTTTCGTACTAATACGTTTTATAAATACGTTCGACTGTAAATATATTTTGTAAATAATTTTTGTTAATACGTTTGATAAATTTTTGTTAACTACCTTTGGTACAAATATTTTTCATAAATATGTTCAACTGTAAATATGTTTCGTAAATATTTTTTGTTAATACATTTCATAAATTTTTTGTAAATAAGTTTGTGCTAATCTTTTTCATAAATACGGTCGACTGTAAATATGTTTTGTAAATATTATTTGTTAATACGCTTCATAAGTCTTTATTAAATATGTTTCATAAATAAATTCGACTGTAAATAGGTTTCTTAAATATTTCTTGTTAACACGCTTCATAAACTTTTGTTTAATATGTTTCATACTAATATTTTTTATAAATACGTTCCATTCCAAGTATGTTTTGTAAATATTTTTTGTTAATACATTTGATAAAGTTTTGTTAACTACGTTTTGTATAGATATTTTTCATAAAAACGTTCATCTGGAAATATGTTTCTTAAATATTTTTTGTTATTATGCTTCATAAATTTTCGTTAAATATGTTTCATACTAATATTTTTCATTAATACGTTCGACTATAAATATGTTTTGTAAGATTTTTTGGTAATACACTTCATAAATTCTTGTTAAATACGTTTATGTTTGATAAATTTTTGTTAACTATGTTTGGTACAAATATTTGTTGTAAATGCGATGCGTAATAAATTTTTATTTCGAATTTTCTTTGATACATATACAAGGACACTTTGTTCAAAATAGCAGAAATTTTGGTGCACTGTGGGCACTTTATTTTGTTCTTTATTTACTACTATTTGTATAATCTCACCAGCATTCACAATCAATTCACACATTTCATTTTCTTGATTGTAATTAACTGCACCACATTTTTCATCTAATCCACATTTGATTAACAGTTTTTATATTTGATATTGTAATATGTTGTTAATTTATCTTTCATAAATCGACCAATCTTTTGATGAGTAAACATTGGCAAGTAATCATAGTGCTCACTGTTGCATACAATTATTGTATAAAAAGATTGAATCGATCAGATAAAATAAAAGTAAGAAAAACGATGGAATAATTTTTTTTTCAGAAAAGTAAAAACTATCGAAATAAATATATTTATAGCGTCTGCATCAAGATGAAATTTAAGAATTCAATATTTTTCATAACGGAAAGAAATTCATTCTTGAAGTTTGCTGTTGAAATTAATTATTAATTTATTTTTGTATAAGATAATAAGATTTTTCAACATCTTCATTGTTTCATTGATGCTCGTTTTTATGATGACCGATGGAATCATAAAAGGTAAAGATGCACCCATTATCAAATAATCAAGTTATCAGACTTTTTATGAAACAGGAGTACTTACTTCTCTGTTTATGATTAAATTTTTTGCAAGGCATGGTGCAAGTATCAGTAGTACAAAGTAAAATGAGGTTGAAACTTTGACAAAATATATATGCAGCATGTACAGAATTTAGTAACATCCCTATGTTCTGTTGCCCTTCTCCAATTTGTTTTATTAGTCTTATTTTTAGACCCAGCTAAAATCTTTTGTCATAATCTTAGCCACATGAGTTTTGTATCATTAACATGTTTGAGCATCATCAAGATGATGATGATATTTTCAAATATCAGCAAATAAAGTAAAAGTTTTTTAAAACATATTATTTTTGATCAAGAAGGTGTGAATTATCAAGATTATGGTGTTTACTATGAGTATCAAACTATAAATCCAGATCTTAAAACTTAGAATTGTTGTCAGTGATAAACAGAATATATCCACTCTTTATGATGTGTTGGAAAAATATTTTTTCTCAAGAAAATCTATGCTTTTGTCAAATTGATGGACATTTTTTAGCTTATTTTAAATTTAGGCAAATTTGATGAGAAGGAAGATTTATATCTGAGCCCTGCCTTCTGCTTAGCTGGAAAAATATTTCAATGAGATGAATTTCCTTTTTCTCAAAGCATCCTCATGGTGAACATTTGTAATAACTGTCATGTTGATGCAGGCTTTGTTGAAAGAAAATTGTGAGGCAAGTGGTCGTCACGCTCCTCTATCCAATTTTGGTATGTATCTTTAAATATTTTTGATGAAACGCACCTTATCATGGCAAGTTATTTATTATTTTTTGAGTGTGTGAGCTAAAGCCCAGAATAAATGAAGTTGCAATTTATTGCAATTATTGCAGGTTATTGCAATATTTCAGTTCGTCTTAAGTTGTGGTAATTGAAGTGTCAAAAATTATTTAGATGGTTCAAGCTTTTCAAAATATGGTCATAGATAGTATAGTATATAATCAATACATTTTCAAATTACTTATGATATTATTCAACAGTTTCTATCTCAGTTTTGGTTTTAATTTATTGTCAAAGAAAAGTGTCTTAGTTTCATTTATGTATTTTTTCCTGTTCTCTATACAGCCATCTGTCCACATAAGATATTGGCAGATGTTTTATTAACATCAGATTTTCATGATTATTCATTCTTTTTTTTTCCTATTCTGAAATCAAGGTGCCAGCAGTAACCGATTGCTACAAATATGAAGGAAAGCCCAATGCCGTCACTCAGAGACTTTTACTTCATTTCAGAAATCATCTCATGAACTTATTTCTGACATTTTTGAGCAACTAAATCTCACCTAAAATATATCCATAATTTATGTCAAACATGATTATCTTCTTCTTTTACTATACATTCATCTTCCTACTTTGTACGTACTACTGTTAGAACTGAATGTATGTTGTTCTCACTACATAAGTAGCTGCCACCTACTTTATATAACAACATACCGTGTCTGCACCCATGTTACAGTTCCAATAAGTAGAAATACACAACTAATAAGACAAAAACACACAAAAACACAAAATGCATCCGTTTCGATCTTTAAACATTGTACATATTATCACAAAATTACCATTATCTATCAATGATTTTTTCAATTAGTCTTTTGGTCATTCTATATATATATTTAATTTCTTGTTTAAAATTTAGTGTAATGGTGCTTTAGTCTGTATTTTTCTATTTTCATTAAAATTAACTA
>JANSTP010201551.1:0-11693 GCA_025330745.1 Cladonema radiatum | reverse complement strand
GAAAATTTCATTCCGTTTCGATAACCACAGCAAGTGCACGTCGCTCCCGAAGGAAGTCAATTTTGCGTTTACCACCCAAATTCAAATGAAAACCGAAGAAAAAGTAAAATAGCTATGAATAAATGGTTTTTTTCTATCAGTTAAACAAAGATTGATCTTTTAGCCAGTTTATACAGTTTATAAAAATATTTTGTAGATCCTGAGATATTTCACATCAAAAATGGCTAATTTTACGAAAAATTTTTGCTTGCCTCCAAGTTCAGGACACGATTTTCGCTAGTTGAAACAGCCGTGACATGAAAACTGTTGCACATAACCCATAGCTTTACTGTGCTTGTTATGATTGTATATTGCAGTTTGCTATGAAAAAATCTATCAGTTTCTATAAAGCCATATTAAAAAAAATATTGAAATTCAAAAGAGGGTAATAAAAGCCCCGTTATCATATTCTGAGACTTTCTGCACCTGCTCCTTGAGTAACTGAACAACAAGCTATGTCAATTGAAATATGTCAACAGGAATTGTCAACGAATTATGTCTATAGAACTATGTCAATTGAAAAATATCAAATATGGGCATACCCTGTGGCAAAATAGTAAGCAACAGAAATAAGCAGGTGCTAAAATAAGGACATGATAGCAAGTGTAAGGAAATTATAGATGGCAAACGCTATAAGTGCAAAGGATTGGAAAATTTTTATACTTTATTTGGTGCTGATGTTAATTTTATTTATTTCGCTTAAGGTGTTGTCTGAATGAAAATGAAAATATCCACAAATCTTTCTCAATTTTCAAAAAATATTTTTCACCATCCTCTGGTGGATATCTGATTTTTATAAACCTAGTTTAAAGATTTTGAAATGCTGAGTTGTTGCATTTGCATCACAACATTATGTCATTGAAAAAAGAAGCTGTCTTTTACAATGACGAAAAGCATCTGTTTTGTACATAGCTTTCCCTAATGTAGGAAATCAGAAAAAATCAAGATGAGAATACAGTCAAGATGGTCACCTTTGGGAATCAAGAAAGCGGCTGTCTTATAAAGGTTCAATTCAATGTAAAATGGACATTTGGGAACTTTAAAAAGTGACCTTCGTAGACAGGTGGCTGCTTTATACAGTGGCGGTCTTATACAGGTTTTACTGTATTAAAAGCTAACTTATATTGATGATGTAAATATTGATATCAGCTTATGACTATACTTTTTCTTTAGTTACTGATATTAGCAATACTGAAAGAAGAAATTCCAAGATCTATATATGATTATATCGTTAAATCTCCTCATGCTGCTGAGCTATTGACCAAGTAAGGATAATAATTTATTCACTTGCTGCTTCAGAGCTACCAATCCTCCAACACATCCCCATTTATGACTCTTGTTGGGTATCGTGTGTAATTTTGTTAAGTTTTTTATTTGGTTCAGTATTTCTAATTTCATCAATAAAGTTTAAAAAATTTGTTTATTAAAAAGCAAAATATAAGGATAAGATAGCCTGTCTAATAAAAGTCAACTTGACTGACTTCACTGACGTGTCACTGACTGGAAAAACCAATTCTGAGGCTATCCAGAAGTTTATACTAAATTACCCTATGTCGGGTATACTTAAATTAGAATCATTTATGGACAAAATTAACTAAAAACTTAATACTTAGAGTTTAAAGTTTTGAATAAAATCTGAAAATATGTGTAGTAGTGATGTCATATATATCCATTTGTGATTCTACATCGAAAAGAGTTTAAATGACCAGAGGTTTAAAATCAGTTATTACCTTACTGGATGGTAAGGTGTATAAACTGAATTGACAATTGTTAGAGTGTAGTCTCTGGTACCTTCGCTAAAGGTTGGGTTTTAGATGTAAGATCATACCGAACACTCTGATAAGACTAAGTAAAGGTAAGAGCAAATTGCACTTAGGGGACATGTATTGAGATTATTTATGGAAAAAGAATGGCAATATGAAATCAAGTGCATATAGTGTGGATGACAATGCAGAACGAGTTAAATTTATGTACTTGCAATGCACAGTAGATCAAGAAACCAAAGAGATGCAAGCAGTATGAAAAAGGGCAACAAAGGTGTCATCAAATAAATATGGTGTCATCATAGAGACATAATGGACACATCTGCTCTAGAAGACTGGTCAGAATGCAAAAATTAACACTGAATTGCCTATGCTGAAAAGAAATTGCTTAGTAAGCTGCAAACATTTTATAGCATGAATCACAGATCTGTTTTACTCGGGAGGAAATCCTTTAATGTAATGAAAAAGCTGCACCAATACCATGATGCCGTGAAGATGATGGAAGATATTCACAAAGAAACAAAAGGCGCATAGGCGAAGTGAGTTTTAGTAATTTGAAAAAAAAAGCAAAAAAAGCAGGAATGGTCGTAGGAATGACTCAAAAAGCTGAGAAATAATCATTGAAGAAAAGATAAGGCTAGTTCAGTTTGAAGTTACATGCAGCTGAGGATCAAACCATTGGTCTTTTTAGTAGGGGAGGTGCTGGCAAAAACATCAGTTGATTATTACATGAGGATAGACAGAATTTTCAATCAAGCAAATACATAAGCTATTATGATAGACATATTGGTAAACAAGCTCTTCAAAGTCGGTCTCTTTGCAAAAAGGGAAGAAGAAAAGATAACCAAAATAGATCCTAAAATTTCTGAGGTAAAAGAAAAAATGTGTTGACCATTGAAGTTTATCCTGGCAACTACTTCAGCATTTGCCAAGCACTGAAAAACATTATCATCACAGTCAGTAGGAAAGAGAAAGTAGAAACGGTCAAGGATGAAGACTTTTGTATCAAATCTTTATATGAAGTAATCTCTTCAATCTATCAGAAAGAAAGCTATGTACTGCCTTTGAATTTAAGATAACTTTGCCTCAGCAGAAAGCATTCGCCACAATGCTTTTTTTTCGTTAACAACTCAAAAACTGTAACTTGAAACACCACTAAACTTTATGACTTTTAGTAAAAATTATCTGGTAAAATTTTGGTAAAAAAAATTGTTTGTGACCACGCCCACAATTGCCATGGCAACAGCCATTTTGAGCTGCTTTAAAGCCAATTTTTGGCCCAATTCCAGAAAAAATTGGGCTTCCAGGATGATTATCTGGAAACCTAGAAGATATGTGAAACCCCTTAGGAAAAGGTAATGTACACTTCAGAAAAAGATTTTTTCAGTCATTCCCAAAAGCCATCTGAAGGAATTATTCGATAAGGAGAATCCTTATAAACGTTTACCAAAGCCAGATATTGCATTTTTATTTCACTAAAAAACATCCAACATGGCGTGTTTATTTACACAGGTTGAAAAATAATTTATTATGCGAATAATTACTGATGATGTCATTATGTTCCTTAAACCAATATTTTTCTGTTAGAAAAGACGTAATTGAAAACATTTTATTAAAAACATGAACTCTCTAATTACACTTCTGTTAATTCACAAAAATTATCAAAACAGTAATTATATTCTGACTATCACATTTTATAAAATAATTTATAAAAGATAATGCTAATTACCTTTATATAGAAGCCTGATTGGGAATGCGATGACATCACAGATTTTTGTTATTTTTTAAAAAAAATTGTTGGCAAGGTGCTCGTAAGGACAGGCGTGCAGGCAATTTGCGGCAAAGTAAATTGAGATTTTCTGTCCGTTATTGAAGATATAATAGTTTTTTTGTTTATATTCTATTTTCTCAAAGTCACCTGAGGTTACTTGTTCATTTTTTTTTCGGGAAGCCTACATTACCTTTAAAGATATTTGGTGAAAACCGCATGAAAAAAGCTATGCCTTCAAATTTTAGGCCTATTTTGGCTGGTTTCACGCTACCTTCGGTCGGAAAAACAATGACGTCATCATTTTTTGATAATGATCTTTTAGTAAGGTTAATAATTACACACAAAGCACAGCAAGTAAGGAAGAGTAATAAAAATACAAAAAATCTTAGATGTGGCACATAATTTTTACATAATCTACTGGGAATTTTATCAGGTTTCCAAACTTTAATTTTATTCTAAATTTAGAAAAACTATCAAGTTTTCCTATGCTTAGAGCTACTTTGTCCTAAATTGCAGCTCCAAAATGTCTCGATAAACATTTTTCTTTGTATTTGAAATTCACATGAGCGACTAAAAGATCATTATCTTTTTTTCAATAGTTTAATTGAAAAAAGTCATTATTAAAACAAACTTAGCTGCAACTGATAACTGGGAAATAAAAGAGGCATTTATGAAAGGTATTCTCATATCGAATCTTAATGACAACAAATCGATTATGGTGTGGGCATTGTTTGTTAGTTACTAGCAACATGGACAATGGATGGAGCATAGTAACAGTGAAAGTGAAATTTCTGTCAGCAACATGGGCAGGGCATAGTAACAGTGAAAGTGAAATTACTTTCAGCAAATGCAGTCATCACCTAAAAGTAGCAAATTCAACACTTCAGATTGGACTAGGAAGTTATCCCATAAAGAGTTACTGCTGGAGATGAACTGGGATAAGAGATAATTTTATTCATTTTTAAGTTAACAAAAAGCAACAATATTAAATAATGGCAGGGACTGAAATAACTGTCGGACATCGGAAAATTTCGACAGAATTTCAAAAATCGCCGATAGCTTGAGTTGCCAGAAATATGAAAATATCCAATACTTTTATTTCTCACTTTGTGAAAAAAAATCTTAAATATGTCTGACAGCTATTTTTAAAACAAAAACACGTATGATCATTATATAATAAACCTTCATTCTATACTGCTCTTATTACAACAACTGTTTACATTATCATGAACTTTATCCTCTTCAGGAAATTCCAGTAGTCTATTCTCTTTTTGTCACCTGTTTTCTTTTTATAGAATCAAATATTTTCATTCTTTAGATATATTGAAAAGCATTTCTTTTAAGTAATTGACGTCATAAAAATGAAAATATTTTCTGGAAAAAATCATAAAAACATTCTTTCTGAATTAATTGAAAAACGTTTTTTTTAAAAAATTTTTAAACAAAATCAACAACAAAAACAAAAATTTTGCAACAAAATCAACGATTACAGATTATACTGTATCACTTATAATACAAATTGAAGATTTTTATAACATGAAGATTTTTTATGATACATTTTTTTCGCTTATGAAAGAATTATCAAACATTTTTATTAAATGAAGATTTTTTATGATACAATATTTTCACTTATAAAATAAATGAACATTTTTATTAAATGAACATTTTTTATGATACCATATTTTTTAGATTTAAAAGCCAATATTATTATCATTTATAAAACAAATTAAACATTTTTATTAAATGAAGATTTTATATGAATGATATATGATATTATTAAATGCTAAGATTTTTGATGATACAATATTTTTTTAAATTTAATTGTTTAAACATTTCTGAGTGAATATTTTTATAACTTACCTTCTGTACAGACAAGAAAGTTTGCAACAATAAAAACCCATGCTGGAGATTTAATGTCTAGACGATTTATTCTCTCAATGAAAAGTTATATTACAAAGAAGTAATATAAAATGATCAACAAGCAAAGAAATAAAAAAAGACTGCTAACAATAAGAATTTGTTCTTTTAAAGCATGCTCTTATTTATTATTCCTGAGAGATTTCAGAAGGACAAAATTATTACTTAAAAGTGCAAAATGACGGTTTTAGACGGTCTAGAACTCAAAATTTTCTTCGTCACCCAACTATGGTGGGTGACAAAAAAATGTCCGACAACTGAATTTTTCACTATTTCAGTCCCTGTTATGGCATGTTATCTATTTATAAGCTTGCTTTAATCCAGTCATTTCAATTGAGAGAAAATCAAATAATGTAAATTGTTTGCAAAGATAAACATGAGTCAATCCAATACCCAGTAACACCAAGTAGATTGTTTTAACTGCAAATAATCATTTGGCAGTTTTGGATACTTAACATGGATGTCACAAACCTGATCCTTCATTTGATACCTGATGCCAGTGAAAAGGGTTTTGGTATCATATGCTATGTAAGATAAGATGTGAAGAACAATGTTGTTTGCTGCATGGTAGATCAAGAATAGCACCATTGAAATATATATGTCAATATCTAGACCTCAGATTTTTACTCTTTCAGCAAAAGACATCATGGCATATTCAAAGAATAAAAAACGAAAGATTTACTGGGTCTTCTTAAAAAGGACAGCCTAGTAGATAGTCGTAGGTCTAAGACTATAAAATATTTGTTGCCAGCAGAGTTGAACAAGTTCAAGAGTGGATTTTGAATGTTGGCAATATTATTGATTCAAAGTAATTCTGTGGACCTTGCAAAACTTTGACTTGGAAGAGGTTAAGAGATTACTTTGGTGTTACATTAAGTCATCAAATTATTTTGCAAAAATATTGACAAAATTTATGCTAGTGCAGAAACTTATAGATAGTGTGTAAATGTTTTTAAAACATTTTACTCAAAGAAGCCAGATTTTTTCTTTTTAAAACAATGCAAAAGAAACATTTGTATTCAGAAAAGGAAAAGGTGTGTTAAGAAATTGCTGATTGAAGAATTTTGATCCATTTATTAGCACTGATACTAAAAGATTCAAAAAGTCACAAAAATCATAACTTATTAATCTATTAATTTACTATGAAATGAAATGATTTGCATCAGCACAGACTTCAGATAATTACGGCTAATCAAATGACCAGAAGTTGGATTATGGAATTTGTGTTATTTGGAAAGTTATATGTAACTCAAAAACATGCAAATGTGAGGCACCATAATGTGTTAATTTACTTAAAGTACGTAGCAATGACATAAGTAGTATGTATATGAGTAGATGGAACATATTAAAGAATCATCATAATTCTTCATAATTGTTGCTTTATATGACCAGTGTTACAACAATTGCCACTAGCAAATTTCAAAATTTTATTTTGTCTTGCCCTCTCTGCCTTCAGTTTTAGTTGTGTTGCGCATTGGCTGATTTCTAGTCTCCGATGTAATACTAGAGCATAATAAAAATGTTGTAAAACAAAATACAATATTATAAAATAATGTATTATTTTTAAAACTTGGATGGCCTTGAAAAAACTAGAGAGTGCAAAAATTAGATTATATTTTCATGTTCAAAATTTACCTAATTATCCAAAAGGGCTTTATTGAAGCATTTCAGATTTTTTGAATCAGTTTTGCTTGTCAAGCATGCCAGATAAATTTAACTAAAAACAGTACTACAGTTTTTTGAATCTGATGTTAGTATTTGCCGGATAGATATTTAAAGTTTCTCTGAAAGTTTATCCTTTTAGCCACTAGTCTCAGTTCTCTCTTCATTGAATTTCATTTGAAAAACCTTAGTTCTATTTTTTGATGAGAGAATACTCCATAAAGTAAACCTAATTGGAAAAGAAAAAAAATTGCTTTAAATTAAACCTACTTTTTTTGTAAAAAATGTTTCAATAAAAATGAAATTCAACTTTTATTCTTTCAAGAAAAATGGCCTGTATTCAAATTTCTATCAACGCTGGAGCACAGGGGTTAAATACTATACTATCTCTCACATGTTTCAAATGTGTCAGATCTATTTCCATCCCTACATGTGTTAGATACTATCCCCCACATGTTAAAATCTGTAGAATGATACTAAGATCTGATACTAATGCAAAATATTATTAGTAGTTTCTTAGAATTTCAATTTGACCCCTTTTGTTATGAGGTTAGTTGATAATGTCATCTAGTGTGCTGAAACGTGATTAAAAAATAATTTTTTTAACAATTTGATCATATTATAAAGAGACTTCTAGAACGATTCAAATGGTGTTAGCGATGTATATAGATTTATAGAATATCCAAAAAACGTACATCATAAATAGTTTTTGATGGGGCCAAAATGGTGAGTTTTTTGAAGGGCTTGTTTTATAAGAAATTCAAGATAAAATGCAGTACACAATTTAGCGCGTATTTTATAAATGAACAAAAAGTTACCTACAAATGTGTTCTAAAAAGATTTGATGTCATTAAAATTCCAGAAAAGTGTATCCTTTGTTTCAATCAGAGTTATGATCAATTTTGATTAATTGTTTCTGCAGTTTGTCAAAATTGAGCCAATTTAGTTGGTAGTAATTTCTTATAAGCTGGATTAGAAACCCAGTATTTTTTATTTTTGCTCAATTTGAAATAATTGCTGATGAAAGTAAGATATAAGTTTTTTCTTAGGTTAGAAAAGTTTTATGAGGAAAACCAGGAAGGCTTGTTTACTGTGGATTCTTCTGACTCGTTGACGCAAGTGATTAGAAAACTACGTTCACAGGGGATGGATCATGCTATTGAAAGAAAACTCTTGTATTTGAAAGGCACAATATTGCGCTTAAGTGGAGCCAAGTCAAGGTTGTTTTTTTATTATTTTTTACATGCACTTGTTCTTTCTTGCATATATTCTTGCCTCTTATTTTGATTTCCTATATCTGAGTATATTAAGTTTTGTTATTTAAAACACATTCCAGAAATTATTTCAGAGAATGAAAAAAAAAGTCAACTTTTTTATTTATTTATTTATTTATTTATTTATTAATTTATTTCTATATACTTATATTCATATTTATTTATTATTCAAGCTTAGATAACCAGATATCACAAGATGGATTTTTACCAGGTGTTTTGGATTTGTCAGCAATTGATGGTGGCATCGAGAGAAACGTTTTCAGCTTCCATGCTATTGATGAAAGTAAAATTGAGAATAGGATGAACCAAAGTAGCAAAAGACAAGCCACAACTACAAAACAAGTGAGTTTTAATAATAATTTATATTTGAGGAAAAGTCGATGTGTATTTTTTATAGCTTGTCATATCACATCCTCTGTTAAACCATTGAGTAAAAACTTAAAATTAGCAACAAAATTTACATAGAATCAAATTTTTTATCATTCAAGACGTTTTATAATCAAGGATGAAAAGTTTGCAGATTTTTCCAGATTTTTACACAAGAAAACTAAAAACAAATGAACAAATGAATGTAATAAAGTTAATGTTTAACAAAAATGTAATGAAATTAAGCTATTTTACAGTGATTTTTGAGAAACCTTTATTTTTATTTTGAACTTTTTATTAGTTGAAATCATCCAGTTAGACCAACATCTACTAATTTTTTCAACTGACTAACTTTTAAAATGAAAAAAATGAAATGTTTACAGAAATTGAGCTTTCAGATTAGTGAAATTATATATTATTCTGTTGAATGTATTTTTATTAATACATTCTAATGGTTATTACTTATCTTGTCATTTCAACTTATTTTTTTAAGGTTGTTGCTGATAGTGGGAGCAAGATGGCAATTGGAGATCAGGAGAATGTTGAAAGTGCTGTTCCGACAATGGTAACTCCTTTGCAATTTATTTTCTTTTTCAACGAGAGCACAACAAAATATAATCATACTTGAAATACTGCAAGCAATGCCAGTTCACCCCTGGAGAATTTTTTTATGAAATGGAAGCTTTTTTCTTGAAACCATCTTCGATAAAACAGACTCTCTAATATATAAGGGTCAAGAAAATTAATTCTTTTCTTATGATATACTTGTTCTTTTTGTTATAACACTCGATAGAATTATATGGCAGAATAATTGTAATTTATAAAAACAGGTTGAAGTGATGTTATCCAAAACACTAAAAACTGGGAAATTTCTTGTAATAATAAAGAAGTTTTGACTTCATTGCAACCTGGTAAGTTGTAAGAATTAGCCTATGATCCCGAAAGTTTAAGGTAAAATTTTCTGTGTTTTTAAAGTCCAATTTGCAATGACTACACCTTCATCCCTAGCAGAGAGAACAAGGTGTGTCTACATCCCAAGCAGAAAGCAAACTGCGTCTACATCCCAAGCAGAGAGGAAGGGTAGAGGGTGCTTGGTTGACTTAAACTTTTTTTTCAAAGTTTGGACAACGAATTTTAAGCAAGCCCTCAGAATATCAAATAATTTCTTTTGAAGTTTTCAAGAACTACCTTTTTTTGTGAGGGAAGTAGTTAACCAGAAGAGAATATATACCATTTGAAGGTATTCTAAATTCAATTTTTCTAATATAAGGGTTTTTGTTGTGTGGCTAGGTTGATATGTCCATAATACCTGTAATGTAATAGTGACTAAAGAAGCTACTAACAATGCTCTGAATTAGCAAAAAAGTGCCTCAGCAAAAATTTGCAGAGGCGAATTGATATTCATCTTAGCAAGTCTCCTTATGCCTCGGTAATTTTGATTTTCTCTTTTCTAGTTTCAGGGGCTGATTCAATTCAGTTTGCACATCAGTGCAATGATTTTGGGGACATGGCAATTTGGGATGCCCAAAATAAAATTCTATATTCTTTCCTTGAAAGGGTATTAAAAATTCAATAATAATTGATTTAGGTTTTGTGGAAATAAAGTCAACAAAACAATGAAAAAACAGTAAACTCATTCTAATTTTGGGAAGCAATAAATATTTTAGAGACAGTTTTTTGCATTAATCGATGCCCAAATTAAAATCCTGTATCAACCCTGGAATTTGATGACTAGATGAATATATATTCTTATCATCTGTTTAATGAATTGCGTCTTGTTGCAAATTTGTTATTCTGAATACTACCTAAGTAATATTTTTGCCTTGGCAGCTTTTTGCTGAGGGAAACAGATAATAGCCGCGGCATTCACATCAGCAATTGCTGGTTGCTGAGGCTAATTGAGAGCACTGTACTAAAGAGTCAATTAATTATTGCTGAAAATTGGACTTGGTTTTAAATGGTGTGTTAGAAAACATTACCCAGCATAGCTGCAGTGATGATGAAAAATGTTTTCCTTTTGAATGCTCTTATTTGGCTATTTTATCTATATTTGAAAGCCCTTTGAAGCATTATTATTTAAATGTATTTTTTCCTTTTTGTTTTATGCAATCCTCAACCTTTAATAACTTGAAAACCTTTAACCGAATGCATTATAACTCAAATATATTTGTGATAACATGCAACCTTTGTTGGAACATGCATTGCATTCAATTCATATTATTGCAGAAAAACATTTTTTCAACTTTGTTTTTTGTTTTTTCAATCCAACTTTGAGATACGACTCAAGTAACATTCATAAAGCTTTTTTACCATATTTATAGAGCAATGACACACCGATAACCCAACTTAAAATTCAGCCCAAGCTTGCAGCATGCAACAAAGATCTGCAGAAATTAACCTCGTATATGAAAGAACAATACTTGCATGGTATGATAACTAAAACTAACTTTCAATCCAGAGTGTATTTCAATATAAAGTATACATTTTGTTTGTCTCATTTGCCAATTGTTTTTTCCAGTTCTCCAACATAATGGCTATAATGAAAAAGATTGATTTTGACTTGGATATGGACATAAATTATCCAAAATTGATAGGAACGAGGTCTGTGGAAAAGGTTCTTAAATTTATAAAGTGCTTATTCTTCTAACAATGAAGTATAGAATACAGTGTCTATTTCTGGAATAATATACAATAGCTTCTTCCTAAATCTTCTAACTGGTTATATTAGAGTAAGTCACTGCAGTACACTCTTACGTCAGTAAGAGTGTACTGCAGTGTGTGCACAGAGATATATAGAGTGCTGGCCTCGAATCTTTCGCTAGTTTTGTTTTGTCACAAAAAATTGCTTGAATCAATTATCTGAATCTCGATTACTAGTACCCATCAATTATGTTCACTAAA
>JANSTP010201218.1:0-11695 GCA_025330745.1 Cladonema radiatum | reverse complement strand
TCATGCTGAGAAATGAATCTGTGTATATACATGATCTTGGTGGAAGAGATATCTCTGAATTAAACATGCTTATCAACGACATTGGTGAAGAAAAGTCAACATCTCAGGTAACGTTAGTTTACAGAAAGTTATATCTAGCTTTACCCATAGATAATGTGATAATAGCAAAATAAAGTTAATAAAAACACAATGTCTCTAGTGCATTTAGAACTGGTTTCAAAAAGGGAAAGTCAAGTTAAGTTTTTTAGAAAGAAACCTTCATGCCTTGAATGTGATCTTATTTCAAACCCTTTTCACTGGTTTTTTGAAGAAATCAAGGATGTTGTTACCTATTTGGGATAGGAGTTTTATTTAGAAGCCTTATAAGCAATACATAATGCGATAAAACTAAATGGGTCTTCTGAAAACCCTATGTTTTACTGCTGATGATAATTCTATCGTAATTTTTTTCTACCCCTCTTAATTAACTTATGAAGTATTTTAAAATTAATGATTGCAAGGCTCTAAAATTCTAACTTCAAAGTTAAGTTTCACCATTTAAAAATCTTTTAAATCTAAATACTAAAAATTTCTGTTAGGTATTTTTTTTTTCTTGTTTAGATATTCATTGGAGCACCTTCGTCGTTACATACTTTATTACAGAATAAAAGTGTGAAAATCTTGAAACTTATTGATTATAGTTTCCCTCATGTAACGATGGAAGATTTTCCCATTGAGCAGATAAATAATTTGGTTAAAACATCCAAGATATTCGAATGGCCAAATATTTTGCATGAAGCTTTTAAACTGAACTTGTACAAATTATGATCTATTTATTGTTAGTTTATTTACTACTTATTCTGTACAGTAGAGAGGTTAGGATACAAAAAATACAGCTATACAATTGCAGCTATTGTGCTTTTATAATTTTTAATTAATTGTGTAAATCTCTCACCGTATGTTGAGGGTTATCTATGTTATCTTTCACCATTGGTGATATCCATATTTTATGGATGCGTGTTTTATACTATCTGAATGGTTCCCAGAGAATAAGATGCTTATAAATCCATCCAACTGCAAAGTTCTCAGTACAACACAAAGCAAAACTATTGTGATTGGTCACTCCCAAATTGAAAATAGTCAGTCTGTGAATATGTACTGCTAGCAGAAAACTTCATTCACTTGCTAGGGTTAGCCCTTATATGTCACAGGGAAAAAGGAGAATTATTTTTAACACATTCGTTAAATCTCAATTCGGTTACTGCCCTTTAGTATGGATGTTCCATAGTACAGAATTGAGTCATAGAATTGATAAATTTCATGAAAAATCATTTTGCTTTGTCTATAATGATTGCGACTCAACTTTTTCGCAATTATTAGAGATAAGTCCTACACAACCCATCAAGGAAATGTACAGCTAGCTCTAGTAGAAATTTATAAGATACACAATGGCTCTGCAACTCTGATGCCCTGAGTTATAAGCATGCCCATAATCTCAAAAATTTTCAAAATTTTGAAACTCCAAATGTGTTTTCAGTGCATAATGGCTGTGAAATGTTCATGTAGGCTGTGTAAAGAATTTTTAGCAGATGTTGGATTTTGTAGATTTTTCATGATGAATACCGCTTTTTATTTCACTTCAATTCGACATTTCGTTCTCGAGATATTTGAGCTTAAATATTCCTCACTTAGGGAATTTCCCCGAAATGTTGAAGAAGTTGTGATGTCATCTAGTGCATGGAAAAATACCCTAATCTTGAATACTAAATAACCCAACTTATGTTTTCACCTGGGAATCCTTTAAGAACTGATAGCATGAGGTGGAGTCAGAAATTTTCGGAAGGTTTTCAAAAACTGTAGAATTGTTTTCTGTTTTTCAAAACAAGCTACACTTTTCCTTTCCTGGTAGTAGGACATCATTTGAATGTAAAAATATGTTTTCTAATAAAGATAGCTCTAATGGCTAAAACTGTAGTATTGAAAATAGTTTATTAGGCATATTTTGTTTTCTTAATAGTTTAAAACGCACTAATATAATTGTATAATTTTAAGTTGATAGGATGCTTTATTGCTGGTTTCTATGAAAAATGTTGAGAGTGTCTTTTACCTTTAGGTTGTTTTAATTGATACTGGTAACAAATAAAGGACATTAACTGAAAGAAACAAAGAATGCATTTACTGATTAAAATCCAAAATAAGGAAAAGAGAAAAAAAGAATTTTTTTCTCACATGGATAATCTCTTCGATTGTTTCGATTTATGGCTCTTATTTCAACCCTAGCTGCTAGATATTAAGTTTTTTCATTTTAAGAATTAGGAAAACAATCATTCATTTTTTTTTTAAAGTTCTATCTCATGAATTTTATTTTTTTAAGAGAATCTGTCTCTTAAAAATATAAAATTCGTGAGATAGATTTTATAAAGTTTAATAGTGTTGACCAGAGAGATATAATGTACACACAATAATCTATAACAATATAAGTCAATGAATAATCATTATGTATGTGTTTTTGCAGTATATGAAAACCAAAGCATGGAATATTTTTGTACAGGACCAGGGGTGGAGAAATGTAAGAGACTTTCCCTAGAAAGAGTAGCTTTAACGACAAAAATGTTTGTTGGTTTAGTATTTTTTTATTATTATTAAAATAACCCTGCATCAGCAACTTCAGCTTTAAATAGTTGATATTGATTTGTATAGAAATCAAGTATAATATTGCTTTAGATTTTGTTGAGTGTTGCCATAGAGTGTTGCCATTAGTTATTCCAACATGTACATACCCATATAGTCCTTTTGTCTGTTTTTACAGTTTCCATTACATATTTACTTAATCATGTGAATAAATAGGCAATTTGAGTTCGGCAAATGATGTTAAGGTTAAATGACAGTCTACCTACAGATTCTCCAATAGGCTTCCATTTTCACACAGATAGAGAACGTTTTTTATTAAATAGATCTAAGTAAGTCAAAAATATTTTGAATAAAAATAGCCCAGCAGACACAACAACATCGAGAAGAGAGTCGATGTCGTATTGAGGTTAGAAATAGAAAGTTATCTCGATGTCGAAGTTCGATGTTAGATCAATGTCGATTCTCGATGTTAAACTAACGTTGTTTAGACATTGCACAACGCCGATATAACTATAGCTAAGTTGTTTTGATTTTGATAAATTTTATAACATTTTTGGTCTTGACCGATTTCGATAAGATTTTAGTACGAAAATATCTCTGATTGTTCTAAATTAAGATTCTGGAATTAAGTTTTTACTACACAGACTGTTATTCCACGCCTTTAGTAATTGATATAAAACTTCTGAAACAAGAATACGCTTTTTCCATATATTTTCTTTTTACGAATTTCAGTCCTTAGACTAGGGTTGCATAGTGATTCTTTAGTAAAAATGAAGGAAAAATCAAAGTTGGCTCATGAAAAATTGCATGTTATATTCATTGAAATAATGTATTTCGTAAATTTCAAAACAAAAAAGAATTTTTTTTACATGCAAACAAAGTAGAATAATACAACGAATCCTCCCAGCTATAACTTATACAAAATAAACAAATTACAAATCCAAATATAAATTAAGAAATAATAACAAATAAAAAATGGAAAATCTTTTAAAAACTTTGAAATTTAGAACAACAAATGTAATGTCTCAATGTCGGTTTTTGAATGTTCAGTGAATTTTCTCTAAGTATTTCCAAAAAAATGTAACGAAATAAAAACCCACAATACTGTAATAATATAACAACAAATATATTTGAAACATGTAAATACATTCAGTAAAACCTTTGTTAATGCTTCGAATAAATACTCAACTTCTATTAAACGCCCCCTTGAACAAACGTTTCCTTAAAGTGGCGTTGATTCGAAAAATAATTACCAAGAGGGGCGTTTATTTGTCTTTTTTTGCTTGAGTATTACGTTGTTAACAAAAATATACAGTTAAAAAAATATTCAATAAATGTACCCTCTTTTCAACACCCCCTCGAAAAATCTAAAAATTTAATAAACGCTCAGGTGTCTATTGGAAGCATAACACTGACAAAAATATAATAATAATAAAAATAATAATAAAGCAACAACAACAAAAAGAAATGATCTGGAAAAATCAGGTATACAGGTACAGTATGGTATAACATCTTGTCTTTCAATGTGAAAACAAGTGTTCATTTAATGAATTCGTTTCAAATTATTTCCCTAAAAGTCTTTCTTTTGAATGCAGTTAACATGATTGTCTTGTTTCGATCAGAATCTTTTAGTTTTCCCCCTGTACTGAAATTGTCAGTTCGTTCTAAAAAACAAAACAGCAAATATAGTATACTGTTATACAGTAATGACTTTCCATTGCCGCACCTGAATGAGGTGGGGCACGGGCTATGCCGCCCCAATAAACTTTTCCAAACAAAATCAGGTTTAAACACATACTAATGTTGTTCTGATATTTCCCTGAAGTAGAAAAAAAGCTGAAGTAGGTAATTTTTGAAGAAACAAATTTTATAAATTTCCTCCTAGTTCCAACTAGAGCAGGCGAAGGCTTTTGGCAACCAACTTTACAAAATCTTGAACCCAACATAAGACCCCCTTCTAGTAAAAACATCTCAGGTAAAGCCCTGCTTTGTCACATAAACTAAACTAAAAATTAGAACGTCTTTTTCTTTAGAACCCTAGAAAACACTTTGACAGGAAATTTGAGTGAAAATCGATAGAAATTTAATTCCATGATATTCCAGTTGAGAGAAACAACCATTCTTGTACATGTAGCATCAGTTTTTAGTCGATAAAGATACTTTTAGCATTGACTCTGATATGGCGATCAGTTGCAACAACTTGATATTTCGAGAAACTTACAAAAACAAAACAAATACTTGACTAGGTCACATTCATGTAAAAATTTTCCATTTTTTGTGGAAGATTGATTCAATCATTTGCTACATTTTCACTTGAAAAAAGCTTACCTGGAAAGTTGCAACCAGTTTGTTGGTAGCTCAATTTTTCTTGTGTTTCTTCTGCCATTAGCTCTACTAGTTATTTTCAGGGAGTTTGAAAACGCTTTTAAAAATATTATGTTTTGAAATTTCGAACTGTAAAACATGCTACGGAAGCATTACATTGCACAATAGCATGGAAAGATTCCAAGATATCTGGTGACTATGATTGCAAAGCTAAGCGTTAATAAATTGAGCATAAGTCCAAAGCCTAAAGAACTAAAACTAAAAAAGGGGTTGTCATCATTGCTTCTGTTAATATTATTTATCTAATTGGGAGAGACTTCACCTGGCCTAATATTGTGACTAATATTTATAAAAAATGTTTTGTTGTGATAACTTACTTTAACCATGTTTTGCTCTATATTGATGAGATAAGCTGTTAGTGGTCAGGTTAAATTTTGAAATTTGTTAGACTATTTGATAATTAAATAATAGATAGGTCTCATCATGGGGATTCCAAAATGGGATGCCTTTTCGAAATTTGTTGAGCTCTTCCAGAGATATTGACTTTTTGTGCCCCAAAAATTACCTACATATTTTGCAGAATTGAATATGCAGAGTTACAAGAGTAATTTATGTTTAGTGATGAAACCAAAATAGCTTGATCTAAGTTTCATGTAGAAAAACAAAAGCTATTTTATGAGTAGTTGTTTTCCAATTTCCGTTAGGCATATGTGTTGGTATGAAATTCTGGTTATGGCTGCTGTATGGAATTTAATGCCAAAAAAACTTAATAGAGAGAATGGGAGACATCAACATGGAGAGGTCGACAAAAAAAATTACTTTAATATATCTACTATATTGAAAAAACCTCCATTTGCTTTCAGTTTATCAGTTTAAATTAAAAAACCAACGTTGCATTGACATCGCTTTAATGTTATAATTTTTTAATTTTCCAACATCGATTTTTGATGTTGTATCAACATCGATAAGATATAAATTTTTCGATATCGATTTTCCAGCGTTATAACAACGTTGAAAATACCCCTTTGACATTGCCAACATGATTCCAACATCAAACCAACATTAGATCGACATCGAGTGTTTGCTGGAAGATAAACACCCCCAAATCAAGTTAAAAATTTCTTAGTTGTTCTAGTTTTCAGCTTCATAAAGCCATTTGACATTAAATAGTTAGATTAATAGCAAATTAGGAAAAAATTTCCCTTCTCGGGGCTAAATTTCTCCAATTTTTGCCCATTTTAGCTATTTTTCAAGCTTGTAAAGGCCGAAAACAATAAATCTGACATCATCAACCCAGGTTTTTGTTTTTGAAAACTATATTTTGTTGGCTATTATCATACAAAGTTTTTTCCATTTTGGACTTTTGGTTCCCAAGATATTTGGGCAGGTTAATTTCACCCCACTTCATAACTGCGAAAATCAAGATCAGGCCCCAATTTTGGGCTAATCATACTGAATTTGAGATCAATAATTTTATGTGATAAAATTTGACGTATAATGAGGATACATTATACACAAGAACTTTGGGCAAATAATGTTTCGTCGAAAAAACTTCGGAAAGAAAAGTTTCGGACAGTTTTTTTCATTTTCCATCAAAAAAGTTTCGAACATTTTTAGAACTGAAGGATTCCATAGCAAAAATGTTTTACTGCAAAAAATCAAGTCCGAAATGTGGCTATTGCTTGAAAAGAAGAGATAAAAAATAGCTTTCAATTCTTAAGAACTGTTCAAGATTTATCACAAGACCTTCTGATAGCAAATCTTCTTTAATAGCCATAAAAATTCTGGCTAGCTGCTGAAAAACTTGAAATACTGTACTTTCAGATAAAATTGCTTTAAGGGATTCCGAGGTGAAAAAATGATGAACGCTTTTTTTATATCATCTCAATCCGACTTTTGGTTCTAAAGATATTTGATCTTAAAAGATGTCTCTTAGGGAATTTCCATAAAATGTTGAAGAATTTGTGATGTCATCTAGTGTATAGAACACTTGCCCCAATCTTAGATTTTAAATATCTCAGGTTATAATAGTGCTATTGAATTAAAAACTTTCATATAGATAGTAGATGTGTATTACACCTCTTCTGCAATAACTTTTTTGATAAATAAGCTTTGGATCACTAGCCCCAGGCCCCTTTTGAAAATCATGCTGTCCTCGATTTACATCTTTTGAAAATGTCTTTTAAAATTATTTTTTATTTTTCAAGTTCTTTGAAAGATTCCGAACTCAAAAAAAGAATTCATTTGTTGAAAAAAAGCTTTGTTGGATAAATATTGAGCTTGAGCCTAATATCAAAAAGGGCCTGGATCTAGTGAGAAAAAAATTAGTTTTCAAACTATTTTTTGTAATTGAATTTTCCTTAATGTGTACAAATTGTGTATAAATTTTCATGCATGAAATTATTATAACCTGAGATATTCAAGATTCAAGATTGGGCCAATTTACACGAGATGACATCACAAATTCTTCAACTATTTAGGGAAATTCCCTATGTAACAAATCTTTAAACTCAAATATCTCGAGAACCAAAAGTCGGATTGAGATGAAATAATAGCTGGCGTTCATCATTTTTACTCCTCTTTCATATGAACCAGACTTATTATTTTCACCTCAGAATCCCTTTTAGATCTTCCTCGTAAAATACAGAGAGAAAAAGTTTCAGTGTGGCAAATTTCGGAGAAACAAACTTTCGGTTTTTGTCACGCCAAAAGTTTTTATATATTTCAACCAAAATGAAAACTTTATAAGTATCAGGGAGCCTGAAAACTGATCACTTGTTTTGGCACAGGAAAATAGCTGATAAATTATCAGGCAGCAAATTAGTGATTACGTCATCAAAATGGCAGCACCTAAAAGTGTTTTTTGATTCTTGAAAAGTTTTTGTATTGTTCTATTAACATAAAAGTTTCAAGTTCAACGAGGAAAGGAGTAGAGTAATTCCCCCCACTGGCCCAAATGACCCCCCTCAGGACCCAAAATTGAACAGGATTAAAATAGATAGAGAGCAAGAGTAGGCATAAAGACGATGTGAAAAACAGAATGTTTGTTGCGCAGTGCTTTTTGTTATTCCATTGCATTTAAGTTTTTTCTGTCCTATGCCTTTCCTAACCCTCTTTCTGAAAATATTAATACTATGTTCTACTGTATTAATATAGTAGGCAATTGTAATACATAATTTTAATATTTCTTGTTATTCCCAGGCCATAATATAGGATTTCAAATAAGTATCAGGAACCAAAAAAAAGGCCACTTTTTGAGAGGATTTCATCTCAAAAAGGGCAATTTATCAAAGAACATGCTGCGGTTATGAAAAAGGTTCCGGATCCTTGGTTTATTTCTGGTATATTTTCCATCCCATATTTTCGAATTTATCTATTGATTGAATTATTTTCAAATTTTATTAAAACTTTGAAAGTTTGAAAGTTCATAAATGATGCATAAGATATTGTTATTAGGTTCTATAAGAGCTCTTATCATTTATCTATTTTATTTTGAGTGTGTTGAATCTTCATTCTCCATTTAATTGTTATTTTATAGTGTTTCTGAAAAATTATAAATATGTGATAAATATGAGTTCCAATAGATTAACGCAAAGCATCTACCAATTATGTCGTAATGGTATACGAAAGAGAAAAGTTAAACTAAATTATTTGTCTGTTCGATCAATCTATGAGCAAACCTTTCAAAGAAGTGTCGAAAATCCAGAAGAATTTTGGGATGAAGCCGCTCAAGATATAACTTGGTTTAAAAAATATGATCAAGTATTAGACCATTCAAACCCACCATTCACAAAATGGTAAGAACTATTTTACTTTTTTTTTTTTTTTTTTTATCATGTTTCCTGTCTTTGTCATTCTTTGGTTCCTGTAAATCTGCTTATTCTGCAATTCTGGCTGACATCAGTGCAAAAAAGAGCCAATCAGCTGTCATAATTCGATTTTACGATTTTATGAAATGTCATGAACTGGAGTGACACATCAATAATGAGACTTTTCAATATTAGCTTTTTACAAGCTAGATTTAAAAAAAAAAAAAAATGAAGCAACCACAGAAACATTTTCTCAGAACGTTGTTTTTGTTACCGAGAAAGAGAAATCAAAGCTCTTTAAATTAATTTTAAGAAATATTTTACGCAACTACCTTCTCCCGCAGGGCTATAAAAATCATATTTTGCATGAAAATTAACTTTTCTTTCGTGAAATAATGATTGAAAATGAAATCAAAAACATCATATCAACTTAATAAGTAATGAGAAATGTTTCTTTTATCTCGCTTCCCATCAACGCCACTTAAATCCATCAATATTTCACCTTAGCTTTCAGTTTCATAATAGTCCTGGTTTGAGAATCCTTACCAAAAATCTTAAAGTTTGCGTTAGGAAACCTCTGTTGTGATTCATTAATTTTATCTACAGGTTCACAGGTGGTTTCGTGAATAATTGTTACGAAGCTTTAGATAAACATGTTGAGAGTGGATATGGAGATCAGTGTGCTATTATTTACGATAGTCCCGTAACTGGTGTAAAAAACACCTACTCATATACTGATATAGCTGATCAGGTATGACGTCATTGCTTCTTTGCTAAATACTGCAGTGTTTTTCAAGGGTTGTTTTTACCCATAATGCTCCAGATAAGCAAGTCTCTTTCATTTCATTTACCAAAATATCATTTCCCTCATTCTGTAGACTATAGTCACGGTGATAAGTCTAAGATAGTAGTTAGAGAAAATTTATTATATATATTTCTTTTATTTGCGATTCTTATAAACACTTTTAGTCAATTGTTTTTTGTCTTGCCAGGCTGGTAAGTTTGCAAGAGTTTTAATTAACGCTGGTGTTTCGAAAGGAGATAGAGTTATAATCTACATGCCAATGATACCACAAGCTTTGATTGCCATGTTTGGATGTGCAAGAATTGGAGCAGTCCATAGTGTTGTTTTTGGAGGATTTGCTGCAAAAGAACTTGCTAGAAGAATTACAGATTCAAAGGTCAGGATTCATGTTGTTTGTTTGGTCAAGTGATATTGTATCTGACTTTTGCCCTCTGGAAAAACTTTAAAATTGTTGAATTTTAATCAAAGTTTTGCGAAAAGTAATGAATCTATTTACAATTGATATTAATTGTCTAATTTGCTATGGATTTTTTTGTCTGTAGCTCATATAACAATAATAAAAAGTTCTCCAAGCGTGCAATTTCCTAATTAAATTAAAATTACTGAATTCTTTTAAAAAAATTAACGGATATTGCTATTTTTGGGAAAACTTTTTATGAAAGGCATCTTACCACAAGGAACCATCAACAAGTATCTGAAAAAATATGGACCTATTAACTAGTTCCTCCAGATTACTTAATAATCATAACGTTTTCATCACTTATATTCAGCCGAAAGTGATTGTGACAGCATCATGTGGAATTGAACCGAAAGGAGTCTTACAATATGAACCGTTAGTTAATGAAGCTTTGTCGTTATCAGATCATCAACCGAAAAAGATAATTACAGTAAACAGGGAACAAGCAAGTACTATTATTTTACTTTTATTTTCACTTGTAGTTAGAGTCTTGAACCATTTGGCAGTAAATATTTCATAGGGTTATCATCTCTACAATCACGTTCCTTTTCTGTAAATTCATTAATTTCAGTTATTCTTTTGCAACAAATCCATGAATTGACTATGAATTTGAATTGCATCTGGCCTTTTCCCAAGCTATTCTAAATAGTGTGAAGTAATAATCAAAGAAAGTTATATCCATGACTTTAACTTGATTCAATTTTGATGTAATGTTAATTAGCCTTCTACATGTGTGGACCAGGTTTTAATTTTGACAGTACAAAATGCTTTTTTAGTGCTTGAAACAAAAATATGACAAGGAGATCGACATTGATTGGGATGATGCTTTAGCAAGTGTTCGACCTCATGATTGTATACCAATCGATGCTAATGATCCATTATACATACTTTATACATCTGGTACAACCGGATTCCCAAAGGTGTTTCACTTACATCTTCAATATACATACTTTATTCGTCTGGTACAACTGGATTCCCAATTTTTTTTTACTTATCATTATTATTATCTCTTCAACTAATTTTACTGTACGTACTTTATACTCTTATCATCAAACCAAATAGCAGTACGTCTTGAATAAACCTCTATCAAACTGTCCTTGCTCTATGCAATGTTTTATCACATTAAATAATAGCGTTTTTTAATACTTTCCAGGGTATTGTAAGACCAAGTGGTGGACATGCTGTAGCATTGAAATGGTCAATGAAGCACCTTTATGGCATTCATCCAGAAGATGTATGATTTTATTTCCTTGGATGATAAATATTTCAAATTATCTTCAATTCTCTGTCATACATAGGCTAAGCATACTAACACTGTAATAAAGGGTATTTTTTGTATAAGCAAAAATCAATAGTGAAATTCGAAACATAGGCATTTTTTAACCCATTATGTGACTCTGAGTATGGATGTTGTTATAGTATGTAAAATTTACATAACTTCAACGGTAAATATGCTGACCAAAAACTTTTTATTTCTTTACTGTAGCAAATTCCATTATTTTTCCTGGTGTTTTTACGAGAACGTGGCTGTTAATTATAATCAAGTAATGCTCTTATTAGATTTAGAACCTATAAAGCATGGTTTAATCCAATTTTTAAGCCAAAACCAATCATTTTGTTATCAACTCCTCTTTTCCGGCACTATTTTCAATTTTAGAATATGGTTTACAGAAAATCTTTTAAGCTGAT
>JANSTP010201107.1:0-11695 GCA_025330745.1 Cladonema radiatum | reverse complement strand
GTCAATATTTATAATTGTTATCCTAGCTCATGACTCTTGAACCTTTGCCAATAATCATTGTAAAATTTAATAGCGCTCGTGTGATTGCTAATAAAAGTCAACTAAATAAACAACAAATTAAAAAAATCTATAGCAAAACTAATAAAAAAAGTAACAATCCCAGTAGCAAATATAGAATCAAATAATAATTACTTTTAACTTTAGTTCCAATTATTCCAACTTGCTGAATGTGATGTTTACTAGTATGACAGCTGGGAGGGCAGTTGATTTTAGTAGAACTTAAAATATTAAGTCTTCCACAGTTTTAGACTGCTTAATGATACCATAAATGAGTTCCAGTTGAGGTGATCGAGCCTGAACAAAAGTTTTCTCAAAGGATTGGCCTATTTGTGAAATCAAGATTATTTCTTAAATTGTAGGGGACAATTATCATTAACTTTGAATACATCGTTAAGACTTTCAGGAGCTATTCCTACTTTGACATTGAACATTGAACAAGCAACAGGGAAGATAATGGCACCATTTCCAAAATTAAAAACTGTCACTACTTTTAAAAGCATTTGCAAGAATTTTATTGATTTTACTAGACAATTTGTCACTATGGTCTCATATGGTGTACTGTGCTGTTCACTTAGAGATGGTATATGGACTTGGCAGGAATTTTTTTTCTTTTGATATCTAACATGACATATTTCATTTGTTTGGATTCGAAAAACAAATTATTATGCAAATAAATATTGACGATGTCATTAGCTGTTAGAAAATGTAAACACTTTCTCCATTAACAAAAACACTTATTGTAATTACACTTTTGGTGATTCACGCAATTATGAAAACAATATTTTTCTGCTGCTTTATTTTTAACTTTTCTACTGTCGAACTATTTTATGAAGTAATTACAACACTAATGCTGCTTTGGAATACGATGACGTTATTGACTTAAAACGAAGTCCTTTATTTCAGATTTATTCAGTTTTCATGCTTAGATTGTATCTGCTCAGTGGAACACAGGATAATTTTTGCTTCTGTTTTGAAAGCGTACATGACTTTTAATGCATTTTTAAGAAAGGAAAATCGATGAGATAATTCAGTGGAATCAAGACAGATAATGGTGAGTTGGATTACAAGAACTAGTAGAAGCTCTAGATAAATACAATAATACAATGGTGATCAGTAGACAAATGATTAAATAGCATTTCCATCCACTGCTTGCATTAAATTTGGTAGTGTTCATGAAGGTACGATAAAATCTACTAAACATGCAATCAAAATAGTTCATTGGAGTAGAAAACATCAAGACCTTTTACATATCAAACAGCTAATCAAGAGTCGACAACATGACATTGAATTTGATTATTTATAAAGCAGACAGTAAGGTGGAATATTTACATTTTTAGCAGTTGATGAAAAACACTGTAGTCATACGAAAGGACGGAGAAGAGTATACAGACATGTATGACATTACTCTTTTTGACATGTATAATAACAGCAGATTGGAGAGCTCCTACAAACACTTTGCAAATGAGTCAAGTGGCATTAAGAATTATAGATTCTTACTGATTGTCTAGTATCACTGATAATATTACCTGACAACCTCACAGGTATTACTAAAGATCTATGAGTATCACATTACATCTTGAAAGCATATATATGTTCTTAAAATTTCAGAAAATAACAATAAATTCAAGGGACAAGGAAATGAGAAAAGATCTAATAAATACGCCTGAAATCGTGTGTTTTAATTTACAATTTCAATAATTCTAAATCAATATTGTTCATGTTACTTTATGCATCAATCGATGTCGATGTTTATTAAAAATTATTAAAAATTAAATCCAAAATTAAACAGACTATTATATTTATTCCATTGCTAACAAGAAGGCTTTGAAATAAAAAAGAAAAAGGAAATTTGCATTTAAAATTGAAAATGAATAATGAGGTAAAACTGTCAATATAAATATCTGACTTTTGAATGCAATAGAAAAAAAACACAAAATTTTATTTCAGTAGAAACCACTAGATTATACCTCAATTCTCACAAATGCCTAGATTGAACCAAGAAAATCTCAGTTTGATTTCTTAATGTTTGATTAAAGATTTTGTTCCATTACAAGTAACCTAGCAAGCAAGAAAAAAATATAAAGATATTCTTACCAGCTGTGTAAGTAACACAGGTGTTGTTGAAAATAATTGTTCTGAATATTTCTTGCCGTAAGTTTATGTCGAATGCATCAAAAAATTGCTCCAATAGAGTTTGGTAGTTTCTTTGACAAGCAATCAATTTATTATCTGAGGCATTTGTTGCTAGAATGTACCGAACAATGGCATCTTCAGCATTAGCATCAATTGGAAGTTGTTGTGCTTGAATGTTGCCTAGCCGAGCTGTTCCTTGGAAAACTGTCAAAATGAGAAAAAAAGCATTTGTAAAATGATAAACACTGAAAACATATCAGTAAAGACAACACACGACCAAGGATTTTTTGTTATATTTTATATCTTAGTAAAATTTTCCCTGTCCTTCTTTTTTATCAGTGTTGTGATCTAATAGTGGCCCAGCAGCTCAGGAGATACAAAAGTATTGTAGGATAATTTTATCTTGAGAAGTTAGCTTTGGACAGTCATGAAATACAGCATTTCCTGTAAATTGGTTGTGCTTTCTAAAGCATTTCATTCTCAATTATATTTAAGACCTCTAAAGATGTAAAGGTAGAAGCCAACAAACCCTATATTTTGTCTGTATGGAAGACAGGACAATGTTTTCTTCATTTGAATAACCAAAAGAAGCTTCTCCTACTACTGTAATGCCTAATCGATGATTAAGCGCTAGTGGCCGCCTGGCTGGGGTTGGGGGGAGCATGGGATGGAGGCGGTTTTCTTAGGCCCCCCAGCATTACAAAAAATTGGGAGTGGCATTATTTTGGGGGCTGCAAAACATAAATTTGATTGCCAATTACAAATTTAGTATGATGAAGAAACCTAAACTAAATAAACATTTTAGAGAAAATAGATTCAAGCCTGAATTTACATCTAAAGCACGTTTTTAGGAATGCTGTTAGGTCACTGTATGTAAAGAATTTTTTCAATTCAGAGATAATTAGAAGTTCATAAATAGGCTTTTAATAACTTGAAATTCGTAATAAGTTCTGCTCTCTAATTAACATTGCATTCAAATAAGCACCTCTTATTAAAGCTTATTAAAAAAACCGTAAAAATTTATAACATAATATATTTGACAAATATGAAAATGATGGAAGAAATTCTTGATATATGATTATATGACCGCTTTTTTGCAGTAAAACACAGCCAATATGAAATTTTCATTGTCTTTTTATGCTTTTAATACTTCTAGCCTAAAACCTTCAAAACCAGAAATTTCAAACTTTGAAATAGGTGCCCCTAAACAAGTATCACACCTAAAATTGTGAAAATATGATCAGTGCCACTGCACTTATTTGAGGAAATTTGGAAAAATTTGGAAAAAACGTTGCTCCAGTCAGTGGCCCTACCTCATTCACAAACTTCTTTTCTTTTTCCTTCTTTCTTGTTCACGCAACAAGGCAAAAGGCCCTTGGAACGAGGATACTAGCAGATAGAAAAGTTTCCATAAAGCTCAAAAGGTCTTTTTTCTATAACTTTTTGCAGAGTAATTCCTGAATGATTCCTTTCAACGTTAAAACATACCTTAGGTAGATAGCCTAAAAAATTATATTCCACCTGTAAAAATTTATTATTCTGTACCTGTATTTACTCACTTGCAATTTTGATTTCATGTTTAAAGGTACATTCTCACAGAAAGTCGTATTCTCTAAATAAGATTTATATTTGAATTTCAAGCTTTTCATGGAATTTTAATAAATTTCTATTTGCGTTTGGAGATATGGTCATTTGATCAGTGCAAAAGAGAATAATATACACCAAAATCCTAATCATTTGCGCATATAAGCAAACAGTATAACTTTAAAAGCCCTTAGTTTCACAAGAAAAATGACTTTTCACATGGAATTTTTAGCAGTTTCTCAAAAAAAATGTTGTTTAATACATGGAATAAAAACATTTTCTGGAATTTACCTTTTAAATATACATGGAGTTACATTCTCAGAGTCAATGGAAACAAAACTTTTTCTTACTGCTGTACTGGTTTTGGTTCTGATCATGAAGTTTTAGCTTGATACAAAAGGTTCAAAAACATTTGAAACAAATTAATGAAATTAGCCAGTTTTCAGATTGCATGTCAATTTTAACAATTTTCAACAGCAAAGTTTGGCAGTGACACTTTTGGCTATTCTCATGGAACACCCTCTGAAAGGACTTCAAAATTATCTAAGAGGGGTGTCAGGTGGGCAGTTTTCACTCATCCCTTACGCTAAAAAGCTCCAAGCTCCTACAGGTTAATTACTTGTTAAATCAATGTCTATGACAACATCAAAATATCATTTATATAGCTTATGCTACCAACTTTGAAAGAATAAGCTTGAAACTGCCTCATAATTTTTGTGCATGATTGTAGGCACACGACGACTGGGTGATTAATTGCAAGGCCTAAACTTACAAATTCTATTAACATCACATAAAGTGACATTTTGTTTTCAAAAATAACTGCAGGGGTAGCATGTCTTCTAAAACCTAAAAGTCCCCCCAACCAAAAAGTTGCTAGGCCGCCAATATTAGGCGTTCAGGTGCTAATAAAATTTTTGAGGCTCTAGGGTGGACGCTCAATGGCAGGGGGGCACTTATTAGTTAAAAGCAAATTTTGAAGCAATGCAAAACTCCCAATTTTCTTTATATTACTTTTTAATTCCAGCCTTTTTTTCTTATTCTTTACAAATAATAATTTTAATAATGAAAATTAACTCAAACTGTGTTGTCTGTTCAATCTCTGATACCGTATTCTTTTGCATCTTTTTTGCAACTATTCTTTATCATCATAAATCTTTTCATCGAAAATTTCAACAAGCACCCACTCCTAAGGCTTTCCAGGCGAGTGCTTATTCAAGGGTGGCTGTTTATTTAGGGGGTGTTTCTTCGAGGGGGACGCTTAATTGAGGCATTGCAGTAACTTCTGCACAAACAGATTAACGCCAAAAAGTTTTCTGATTATGTTGGAAAATGAGATAAAACAAAAAAAAAACAACACCAAAGATAAAAGAAAAAAGACATATATCACAAATAGAAAAACTTACTGATTTTTCGTCTGTCGTCAAAAGCCAAAGCTTGCTGGTCTGATTCTAAGCTTGCTATGTCAACTTTTGGTATGTCCAACAAATTGACAATTTTACTTACTTCTGCCTTGGGTAATGAAAAATATGCAATGTCTTGAATGAATTTCACATAAGCTATAAATAAAGAGTGATGTAAGTAGAGGAGATAATATCATTATTATTCTTTATAAAAAACTTAACACCATTTGTTTTTGTTTTTTTAATCAAGTTAGCACCATCTTATCTTCTTGAAATACTTTCTTATGTGACAAAAATCCCTAAAATGTAATGATGATGATGATTTAATAATGATCTTAGTGCTGATTTCTCAGTTTGCATTTTTGTAAGAATCCACTTGTTGCTGAGTCCAACTTCACAGAGTAAAATATTCCAGCTATAAGTGGTAGGCTATAAGTGATAATGCTTTTCAATCGAATTTCAGATATATCACTGACATGAACTGGTTTAACACATATAATACCAAACTGATATTTTTCTACTTACATTCTGCATTTTCTATTCTACAAAAGAGGTCTAGAAATGAATTAGCTTTTATTGAAAGATGCAAACAAGAAATGTGTTTAGAAAAAACCAATATCAGTTACCTTGCTTGCATAAGCCAATGAGATTACATATGAAAAATTGTAAACATTACACAAACCTCTAAATGACCAATGTCCTCCAAATGGAGTCTTTATATTAACAAGTCCTTTGATTTCGTTCCCTTGAAAAGAATCTCTCACTTTATTCCAACCAATATTGTCTGATGAAGAACTGTCAAAGAAAAAGTACAGTATGATTGGTAATGCAATAAGGTACAAGCTGAAATGTCAACCTTTGTAGTTTTGAAATCCTGGTGCAGTTTGAAACACAAATTTAATAATTTTCATGTCAACAAAAAAGTAAATTAAACGTTGGCAAAAGGTTGGAAAGCTTTTGAGCACTTCTACCACATGTAAACCGGCCTCGCAAAATGGAAAATGCAAGGAGTGATGAATAGGAAAAACAAATTTAACAATAAGCAAAGACTGATACAAAGATCAGTGAGATTCCTTTGGAATCACATCAACAGGTGTCCAGGCAGGCGGTCAATCTTGATGAAAAAACACCTACCAGTTAGTTTAAACATTGGCAATACTTTAAATTCCATCCCATACTGATATTTTGCTTGTGTCATAAAGGAATTTGGCGTCACATAGCCATGGTATTTTGCAGGAGAAACTATCTCCTCTTCTTCAAGACCAAGTGCTTCATGTAAGAACTGACATGTTTCATTATGTGCCTTACATGAGAGATCTCCACCTTCATATAAAGTATAAATTGTTGGACTCTCTGTATCCATGGCTGCCTTGAAATCTAAAACAAAAACAGCAAAACATGAAAGGCCAAAGTGAAAACAAAAGCCAAAAACCATGCAATTAACTAGACTACAAAACATAGCAAGGAAGGTTTGAAGCCAAAATTAACAAACCATGGCTCATTAAAAGCTATATCTAGTATTTCAAAGCAGTGTCAGGAAAAGAACAAAAAACAATACTTTTTAGGCAGATCTCAAAAAAGGCATTTTATCAAGCGTTTAAGAAGTGGAGCCAACTTTATCAAAAATGATTGGAGCCTAATAGAGAACTATATTTAATGATTAGAACTGATAAAAGGAAAAGAAGCACGATCAGAGTCATAGTATTGAGCTAGTGGCCAAAAGTCATCTACTTTTTTTAATAATTATTTTCTTTTCTTTAAGCAGACACAGAGCTATGTCTTTTCTAAAAAGAGGGACTTCTATACTCATGGTATTTTTCCCCCCTAAAATAAGGACTTTTTCCTCATAGAGCCATACAGAGTGGGGAATTGGAGATTTTTATGATTTCAAGGGGGGAGCTAATATGGGGTGTCAAGTTGTTTTAAAACTCAAACAACTGTTTTTGTAAATTTTTGCTTTCTTAGACTGTTTTATTTTTGATTCATTAAAAGAGGAAGATATTTTTTGTTATTGTAAAAATATTTTATATTGATACTTGTGATAGAGCATATTAATTACTTCATAATTTGTTTGCTTCACACCTTTTCTTTTGTTCTCTACTGCTCCGTTCTACATCTTATTTCTCTTCACACCTTTTGCTTTATTCTTTGTCTTTGGAGAGTTTCTGGGTTTGTTTGTGTTTTTCAGCTCTACTTTCTGTTGGGATGGTCAGTTGAGGTGTTTTCATGACAGAGTAAGGTCATGAATTTTTGCAGTATATACACAAATGAGTTTTTGTAGTAAATTTACCTTTCGAAGTAGTTTTAGAGATATTTACTTAATCTTTAAGCCAATGTTCTACATATATTTTTATTGGTGATTTGTTGGTAATTTATTGCGAATTTTAAGGATTGTTTCCTGGATTTAACACCAGTAAGTTCTTAATATTTTTCAATTTTTGTGTTAATTCTGTGAGTAAGGGCAAATATTAAGTTTCTGTCAATGTTGGAATTTATAGATATTTCTATTCATATTTAGTTTGAAAAAATACAAATTTATTTAGATTTATGTTACAGCTACTTGTAAGGTCTTCTTTGATCTTCTGTTCTTTCTCATTTTGATATCTGATT
The DNA here is from genome assembly GCA_025330745.1 of Cladonema radiatum. Taxonomy (NCBI): domain Eukaryota; kingdom Metazoa; phylum Cnidaria; class Hydrozoa; order Anthoathecata; family Cladonematidae; genus Cladonema; species Cladonema radiatum. The sequence continues at coordinate 3,908 of JANSTP010201107.1, read as the reverse complement.
AATTTGTGTCTTATTTGCCTATGTTGATTATTCCTTGATTCTTCCTGTTTTTTCTATATCACAGGATATAGTTGAAGTCGTATGTCAGCATTCTATTTTTTTTAGGTTTTGAAAGCTGTGTTTTTTAGAAGTTCTTAATTTTTCAGTTGTGTCGACACAGCCTATTTTTGAATTTGTACTGAAATTTTTGTACCTTTTTTGAAGAAGCCTGTGATACATTTTGGCACAGTTTCTACTACTGATCACTGTTTATTTGTAAGCACATTAAGTCTGGTTTGATCATGCAGTATGTAGTGATTTCTAGGCAAGATTTCATGTTATACTGTGAATCAGTCTAGGCTTCTTGTCATTCTATTGATGCCATATTTTAGATCAAGGTTTAGTTCCATAGAAAACTCTAATTCATTCAGTTAATAAATTTATTCAGATATAGTGCAGTTTATGTACAGAGCCAAGAATTTACACTGCATATAGTGTATGTTGAGCCTTCATTTCTGCTTGTCTTGAGTCCTTTTCTGGTCACAGGTCAAGTCTCTCTTAGTGTCCTGTCAGTTCCTTTCTGTTTGATTTGTCTTGAGCTGGCATCCTTTCTTTTTGCATGTTGGTTTGATTCAATCTTGGATGCAGCTTATTTTGTGCTCACTGACAGGGATTCTATTACGAGTTTTTCATCCTTTCTATTTCTGTGACCAATTTCATAGCTGTAGTATTTGGAGTTTTATAGTAAATGTAGCATATTTAATTTTACCTCAGTTTGTTTATATTTGTAGACTTTGAATGTTTTCTGTCTATCTGCCAATGTGAGTTTCTTTGAAAACTTAGGCCAGGTTTTCCAGGAGACTCTTTCCAATAGCTATTCAAGAATACAGTCAAACTTTTGTCTTGTTAATTTATATTCTGACCATTTACGTTAACATTAGTTGTTTTATGTTTGTTAAAATGATGATTCAATTTGTAAATATTTGTCTTAAAATTGCTAGGTGAAATTGTACATTTTTTCAGTATAGCGGTTCATCACTGCATGTAATAAACTTGTTTTGGTAAATCAGTTTGTGTTCACAGTTCACTTACCCTTACTATTTACATTATCTTTCAATTTATTTTTCTTAATAAGTTGACTCATCCCTTCTTCTTCCTTTTGTTGCTTTTCAAAAAAAACAAGGATATGATGGATTTACGTTATCAGCGTATATTATCCTGTTATTTTGTTTTGATTTCAGGAGCTACGTAAGAACAAAAATTTAAAAATGTCTAATTAATATAAGTTGAACAAATGCTCTTTGTAACTGAAAAAAAGACTTTTGAAGTAGTTTCCACTATATGGAAACTGGAAGAGGGTTTATCAGTTGAATATAGACCACACCTATTTGAAACAGATTTGGCAATACTTGAGGTGGGAAAAATTCGGTTTTTTAAGTTTGGTTTCGGCAGAATTTATAAAGCCCAATTAGAATTTGGTTTTCGCTTCATTTAATTACATGTATCAAACAGCTAAGTACAATACTTTTCTGTGAGAAAAAGTTTTTTTCCTCAAGAGGGAAAGAAATAGCGAATTTGATGCGAAAATGCCTTATATAACCAACACCCTTACTACATGCTAACATCCAAGATATAAATTAAAAGCTATACCAATAGCCCTGTCGAAATCCAATGTATACCAATCGAACTGGAGGTGACCTAAATGTTAGCTATGAACCAGTTCCACCAGACACCCCTCAGAAGAGAGGCCAGCGGAAGCTCCCAATCCGCGATAAACATTGTCCCTGCAGGTGGAAGCACATCCATGCTGGGACAGAGGAATCTACAGCAACTCATGGAAGGGCTTGGATGTTCCAAAATGGCGCATCTCAGTCAATTACGCATTTTAATATTCGCAAAACATGTATTTTTACAGTTTTTTAAAAGTCCAAAACAAAGAAAATGACACATGAAGAAATATTATTGATGCTATGAAAACTGAGCCGTTTCAGATTTTTGATTGAAATACGATACCAAGAGATAAAAAATATATCTTAAAAAAGTACTATTAGCCTGCCTGTTTTGTTATCACCAAAGCAAAAATCAAGAAATAAGAAATATAATATAAAATATATGCACTTTTCTTTTTATATAGAAAAAAACTAGATAATTTATATCAATTAAAACAAATTTGTTCAAATTTCCAATCATTTCATAAACTATTAACAAATGTAAAGTATTCCCTTGAAGGCCCAATTTTCTCATGTTCATACAAAAATTCAGCTTCGGTTGGGCTATGTGAAATCTGCCAAATATTTCACAAAAATTCAACCTTCGGCTATTCAGCTCCCAACTCTAGAAAATACCAAGGAAGAAACGTTCAAAGTTTGCTTAGATTTTTGCTTTTAGTGTACATCTGTTTGGAGGAAGGGGGTGCTATTGATGGGGAGGGCGCAAAGATTATTGAAATTTCTTTGGAGGGGGGAAAGGTTTGAAATTTCTTTTGAGGGGAAGGACAAAATTTCAAAGGGGGAACTTCTTTTAGGGGGGAGGGGGAGGTTGAAACCACCAAAGACACCATGATACTTATTTCCAGATGGTTAGAGGTTTTCTTACGAAGGGATCAGAAACCACCACACTTGTATTAAAAAGATTCTGAGGTGAAAATATAAGTTGGGTTTATATGAAAGAGGAGAAAAAATGACGTTTGCAACGTTCGAAAACATTAATCAATTTTTCGAGGAAAATCTGATAGATAAAAAGAACTCTCCACAGGTAAAATCACAGCTTTCACACCTAGCGAATTGTTATTACTATAATTATCATCCATATGCCGTACTCAAGAATCTTAAGAAGAACAACAAATTGATGATCACTACTCCTGATAAAGGTAATGGTGTCGTACTTTTGGACCGTTCAACGTATGATGAAGGTATATACAAGATTATCGAAGACAGAAGCAAATTTAAGAAGCTAGCTAAAGACCCTACAAAGACAAGAGAAACTCAACTACAAAAATTTTTGAGGACATTAAAAAAGGACAAATTTATTGATGATAAATCTTATAATTTTTTATATCCTACTGGTTCCCAACCAGCCAGGATTTACGGGTTACCTAAACTACACAAATCCTTTCCTTCACACTCATGTCCACCTCTACGACCCATTGTTTCTTCTCTATCTACCTTCAATTACAATCTTAGCAAATTTTTATATTCAATGCTAAAGCCATATGTACCAAAAGAATTCAACTTAGAAGACTCGTTTTCATTTGTGGAAGAAATCAAGAAGGTAAGCTTTTCTGATAAATTTGTTGTTTCTTACAACGTTGTGTCATTATTTACTAATATACCTTTAAATGAAACAATAAAATTGGCATTAGATGCAATATTTGAAAATGAACCTAATATCAACATTTCTAGACCAAAGTTAAAAAAATTGTTTCAATTTGCCACCTCACAGACACACTTTGTTTTCAAAGGCGAATATTTTCAACAATGCGATGGAGTAGCCATGGGGTCACCACTGGCTCGCATACTAGCTAATTTATTCATGGGTACCATGGAAAAGAGGTGGTTATCGGAATTATGATAAAATGAAACCTATTTTTTATCGCCGTTATGTAGATGATATCCTCTCTATATTTAATAATCAAAACGAGGCTGACGAATTTTTAGCCTTTCTAAACAGCAAACATAACAGCATAAATTGCTTTCTTAGATGTCTCTCTTGACTTTACAAGTGATCTAAAAACTTAAGTTTTTCACAAAAAGACATATACAGGACTTCTAACCAGCTTTACAAGTTTTATGCCAAAAACGTACAAGTTTGGTCTTATTAAAACTCTTGTTGACAGAGCTTACAACATAAATTACACCTGGAAAGGAATGGATACTGATCTCAAAAACATGTCTGAAATTCTCGCCAAAAACCAATACCCTAAAGCTATT
>JANSTP010201106.1:8678-21606 GCA_025330745.1 Cladonema radiatum | reverse complement strand
TCTTCATTGACTGATAATTGACAAATTGGTTATTTAATATTCTTAGATGCTATATTTTTTGATAAACTATTTTTTCGGTTAGACATAACTGCGTTTTTACATTGATGAATTGTTTGTTGTTGTTTTTTGTACCTATACCCCGGAAACAAATCCACATTATTCATTTCCATGCATTGTATTACATGCTGAGTAGATTAACAAAATCACAAAGCAAACACTGCGAATGTCCATAATAGACCAACTGATTATCTCTTAACAAGGCGTTTACTTGGGTACGCCTTTCCTCTTAATCATTAAGATCAGATACTTATAAGCACCTAATTGTTCCGTGTTCCGAAACATAGACATATCATTTTAAAGGCAAATCTGGATACCTGCCCTGACCTTACCGCACTCTAAATATTGTATAATGTTCATACTACATCTGCATCAATGCTTTACTTAATTTCCAATACCTACTAAACAGCAATCATTTTCGCACCATTGATTTCAGATAAACCTCCACTTTCGCTGACTTTGCAACCGCTTGCGGCTGCTTTATTTCTTCTTAATTTCTTTCTTTGAACATGTCTTTGAAAGTACCTATTAAGTATGAACGTAAACGGTCTAAGAGAATATCATAAGAGAAAAACAATTTTCCAATTTCTTCAAAATTCAGACTCTAATATTTTTTGCATACAAGAGACTCATTCTTCAATAAATGATACCAGGGACTGGTCCAGGGAATGGAAGGGTCCCTCTTTTTGGAATTCCTATAAAAAAAAGAGAAAGAGGCGTTGCAATTTTGATTAAAAATAAAATAAATTACAAGGCACAATTTAGTTCTCAAGATGAAGAACGTAGAGTAATTTATATTGTTCTTACAAAAAGCAAGTGTGAAATTCAACTAATAAATATTTACGGACCAAATTTGGCAACAGCAAAGGATAATTTTTTCACCAAAATTAACGACAGGCATTTTAAAGCTAATCTCAATACAATATTTGTAGGAGATTTTAACATGGTACTGGACTCAAATACGGATAGACAGGGAAGGTTTTGTTTCACCCATGAATATGGTAAAACATGGATTGAATAACATTATTTCGACTCAAAAATTAATAGATGTTTTCAGGGACAAATATCCAAATAAAAAACGATTTACTTTTGATTATATCAAGTCTAACTTCAAATCTAGAATTGATCGGTTTTACATTTCTGAAGATTTAAAAGAAAATGTATCAAATTGTTTTATTTCTGATAATTCTTTATCTGATCACAAAATAATTACTCTCACTATTGAAAACCAAAAATTTCAAAGAAAAAAAACAATTGCCAACTCGTTGGAAATTCAACTATAGTTTACTAGAGGAAGAAGAATTTGTCACTACGGTTAAAGGAATGATTAGGAAAAGAAGTTCTTATAAGGAAAAATACGATAACATGGGACTTTGGTGGGACGTAGGAAAGATAGTTATTAGAAGAAGAATAAGGGCTTTTGGTATTAGCAACAAAAAGGAAATGAAAAGAAATCTAAAATCTTTGTACGATAGATTAAATGGTGAAAAAGATAAGGAAAACAAAGACGATAACGAAATTGAAAGTTTGCAGGATGCAATTCAGTTACTGGAAAATAGGTTAAACAAAGGTGTAGTTGTTAGAAGTCGTGAAAAAATTATTGAGAACCAGGGATTGCCAACAAAATTTTTGTATACAAAAGAAAAACAAAAGCAAAACGCCAAAAATATTTCCATTCTCCAATCGGAGAATGGAGATATTTTAGAAAATGAAGTGATATTCTTGAAGAAATTCGGAATTTTTATAAAACCTTATTCAGGAAAGCAAATACAGACGAACAATTTCAAAATGTTTTTTTAGAATCGTATGATAAGTCTATAGATTCAACACGTTCGGAAATGCTTTCTAGTAAATTTAAAATAGAGGAACTAAAAACAGCTGTGTTTGGTCTTGATACTGATAAGTCAACAGGAGATGATGGTTTTACTATTGAATTTTATAAATTTTTCTTTGAAGATCTTTCTAGCGACCTTTTGGAACTAGTGAACTCCATTTTCTTCGATATTCACGTTTTTCCTTCTATTATGACAAATGCAATAATTACTCTGATACCTAAGAAAGGCGACTTGACAGAATTGAAAAATTGGAGGCCAATTTCACTTTTGAATGTTGATTACAAGATTTTAGAAAAACTTATAGCCAATAGAATCTCTTTAACTTTGAATGATTTCATTTCGAAAGAACAATCTGCAGCTATTCCTAATAGGTGCATTCATGATAATCTGACAATTTTGAGAGACATTGTTGACTATAGCCATCATAAAAATATCGATTCTTTTTTGCTAACGATTGACCAACAAAAAGCCTTTGACATGTAGATAGGGAGTTTTTATTATGTGTTCTTGTGAAATGTGGTTTTCCGTCAGTGTTTGTGAATTTTATTTCAATATTTTTTTACCTATACAACTGCTGTAATCGAAAACAACAAAAAACTAAGTGATAAGTTTGAATTGACGAGAGGTGTGAGGCAAGGAGGGCCCCTTTCTCAGATCTTATATGTGATTAAATATGACGTTTTTTTTGCATAAAATTAAGTGCGATAATAGAATAAAAGGTTTTAAACTTCCAAGTGAAACTGAAAATTTGAAAGTAGTTGGTCATGCAGATGATACAACCTATACTCTTTGTGATTTTACGGAGATAGAATACATTTTAGATTGGTATGAAAAGTATAGATTAGCGACAGGTTCGACCATAAATGTTGATAAAACTGAAGGTTTAATGATAGGTAACCTGAATCGGATTCCGTTTAGGAACGTTTGCGATAAATATAATATTAATTGGCAGAATCATTCTATTAAAATTTTAGGCGTTTTCTTTACAAAAAACAGCAAAGCTTCGATGGATCATAATTTTGAAAAGGCTATTGAGAAAATTTCAACACACACTGAAAAGATGGAAGGTAGGCATTTTTCCTTGAGAGGAAAAGCGTTAGTTTTGAACACGCAAATTTTGAGCAAGATATGGCATATTTCATATCTTTTTCCCATTCCCCAAAAGCATTTGAAAGAATGAGAAAAGAAAATTTTTGCTTTTATATGGTACGGCAAACGATCAGAAGAAATAAAAAGAGAAACACTCTATTTACCTGTAACCGAATTTGGTATTAGACTTTTAAATCCGGATTCACAGAACCTGGCTTTAAGAACCAAGCACTTTCTCGGTTTGCTAGACAAAAACAAAAAATGCCAATCTATCAGTAAATACTGGATTATTTTTTCTCTGTAGAAAATACATAGCAATTTTGAAAATGTTTTCAATAATAATTCAATTAAAAATTTATTTCTCAAACCCCCGTTTTATTATGAAGATGTTGTTACGACTATTAAAAATTTGTATTCAAAAATTATAACCAAGGACATTACAACCCAAAACATACGCAATGTAATCTGTGCCACGAAAAACATTTCTATAACCGGACAAAACCCTTGGCGGCAAAATTGTCAATTAAATATCCCTTGGGTTAAAATTTATAACAATATTTTTATATCATATCGGCAACCTCATCCCAAATAAATGTGAGTTTTGTGGTGAGGTTGAAGATATTAAACATGTATTTATAAGTTGCAAGAAAAGCAAAAACGCTTGGGAACAATTTCTCCCCAAGAAACAAAAAATAACCAAAAGACGTTTTAGTCTAGAAGAGAGTTTACTTACTGTGAATGCAGTCAATAGTGATAAAAAAATCTCAAAGCTAGTTTATACGATAGATACAGTAATTTCATACCATATTTGGAAATCTAGGAACCTTAAAAAATATGACAGAAAAGACTTACCGCTAGAATCTATCATTAAGAATATAAGCAGAGATCTTATTGAATTGGTAAGAATTAATTTTAATAGCTCTAAACGAGGAGATTTCGAGAAAAGATTTTCCATTAATGAGGCATTATGCAAACTTTCTGAAAATAATGAGGTAGAAATCTTACTCTAAGTATTTATTAAGTTTATTTGTGATTCCTTCTCTATATGACACTAAGTATTATTATTTTCTCCGACGCCGAGTGGCAATTGTACATATATGTATATATTGTTTTCATACTGGCAAGTTTACTTGTCAGTAGGTTTGGGTTTTTATATATTTTCAGGTTATTGTAATATATTTACACCTACCTCCGGCGGAGAGGGTGTATTTGTAAAACTTTAATTTGAAATATATATGTCTACAATAAAAAAAAAGAAAACCACACAACGCCCTTCTTGGGTGGATCGGAGGCTCGTTAGTGTGGTTCCATTGAGAAACTGCCCAAAAATTCGCTTCTCTAACTTTTTTAGTCAGAAATACTAGGGTGAACTAAAATAGAAAATCTAAAAACTGGCAGAATTTATTCGTGTTCTACAATATTTTTGTCTATGATTGTCTCTGAAGTTTTTCCTTGCAATTTTCAGTTTTGCTGGGGGGTCAATCTTTGAAACCGAGCCTAGAAATGTTCTCAAAAGCCTCTTTTTTAAGAAAAAAACCGTCTTTAGGGATGTAAAATCAGTTTTGAGCTGATTTTATAGGTATTTTCAAATCCACTCTAAAGTGTGTCATCCTTTTCTGCTTTTTTTACTGCTTATAAAAAATTTTCTTCCTTCAGAATTGGCTTGACAATAGGAAAAGGTTTTTTCCTGCACATTTTTGGCGAGGCAGAATCGGAAAAAGTTGAACTTTTTTCAGAAAATGGGAAAAACCGTTTTCTCAGACAATCATGGTCAAAATACTGTAGACTTTTCCCAGTTTTTTGTGTAGAAAGTGGGACCACAAGCGATAAAATGAAAGAAGTATTGACAATCTATTGGGCAGCGAATTATCGCGCGATTAATCTATAAGAGCCTTGAGCCTTTGGATCTCGGGTGAAAAAACCCAACGCCCTTCTTTGGTATATTGGAAGCTCGTTAGGGCGGTTTCTTTGAGAAAGAGCCCAAAATTTGCTTTTTCTAACTTTTTTAATGAGAAATACTAGGGTGAACTAAAGTTGAAAATCTAAAAACCGGCAGAATTCATTTGTGGTCTACAATATTTTTGTCCATGATTATCTCTGAAATTTTTCCTTGCAATTTTCAGCCTTGCTGGGGGTCAATCTTTGAAATCGTGCTTAGAAATGTTTTAAAAAGCATTATTTCTAAGAAAAAAATCGTCTTTAGAGATGTAAATTCAGTTTTGAGATGATTTTAGAGGTATTTTCAAATGCACCCTAAAGTGTGTCATCCTTTTTTGCATTTTTTACTGCTTTTAAAATTTTTTTCTCCTTCAGAATTGGCTTGACAATAGGAAAAGGCTTTCTCCTGCACATTTTTGTTGAGGCAAAATTGGAAAAACTTGAGAAAATGCAAAAAACCATTTTCTTAGACAATCATGGTCAAAATATTCTCGACTTTTTCGAGTTTTTTCTGTAGAAAGTGGCACCACAAACGATATGAAGAAAGAAATATTGGTAATCTTTTGGGCAGCGATTTATCGCTCGACTTATCTATATGAGCCTTGAGCCTTTTGCTCTTGGGTGAAAACCACCCAACGCCCTTCTTGTGTGTATTGGAAGCTCGTTAGGGTGGTTTCATTGAGAAACCACCTAAAATTCCATTTTCAAACATTTTAGTGAGAAAAACTAGGGTGAACTGAGGTTGAAAATCTAAAAACTGGCAGAAATCATTTGTGGTCTACAATGTCTTTGTCCATGATTGTCTCTGAAATTTTTCCTTGCAGTTTTCAGCTTTGCTGCTTGTCAATCTCTGAAACCGAGCTTAGAAATGTTTTCAAAAGCCTTTTTTCTAAGAAAAAAAACCGTCTTTAGAGAAGTAAAATCAGTTTCGAGCTGATTTTAGAGGTATTTTCAAATGCACCCTAGAGTGTGTCATCCTTTTCTGCTTTTTTTACTGCTTATAAAAAATTTTCTTCCTTCAGAATTGGCTTGACAATAGGAAAAGGCTTTTTTCTGCACTTTTTTGGTAAAGCAAAATGGAAAAAAGTTGAATATTTTTCAGAAAATACGAGAAACAGTTTTTTCAGACAATCATGGTCAAAATATTGGAGACGTTTTCGAGCTTTTTCTGTAGAAAGTGGCACCACAAGGAATAAGATGAAAGAAATATTGATAATCTATTGGGCAGCGATTTATCGGGCGGTTTATCTATATGAGCTTTGAGCCTTAGGCTCTTGGGTGAAAACCATCCGACGCTCCTCTTGGGTGGATTGGAAGCTCGCTAGAGTGGTTTCATTGAGAAACCGCCCAAAATTCGCTTTTAAAACTTTTTTAGTGAGAAATACTAGGGTGAACTAATGTCGAAACTCTACGCACCAGGAGAATTCATTTGTGGTCTACAAAATTTTTGTCCATGATTGACTCTGCAATTTTTCTTTGTAATTTTCAGCTTTGCTGGGGGTCAATCTTTGAAACCAAGCTTAGAAATGTTCTCAAAAGCCTCTTTTCTAAGAAAAAAAACCGTCTTTAGAGAAGTAAAATCAGTTTTGAGCGGATTTTAGAGGTATTTTCAAATGCACCCTAGAGTGTTTCATCCTTTTCTGCCTTTTTTACTGCTTATAAAAAATTTTCTTCCTTCAGAAATGGCTTGACAATAGGAAAAGGTTTTTTCCTGCACATTTTGGGTGAGGCAAAATCGGAAAAAATTGAAAATTTTTCAAAAGCTCATTTTTCAAACATTGTTGAAAAGCTCGGATACTTAAAAAGGGTCGGAAAAAAATTCACTATTATGAAGTAAAGAAATAGGCGCACTGTTTTTAGGTTGCTTTTTTGTAATTTTTATGATGGTGTTAACACCCTATTGTTCATGGGCTTTTTGAAAATCGTTAGATTTATGGGGAGGGGTGTAAAAACTACCCCCCTCCAGGTTAAAATCTCTAATTTTCAACCAATTGCCATGAAACTTTCCACGAATGTTGAGTAGCATCTCTATTTTCTAAAAATTCAAAGTTTACCCCTTAGGTCATGTGATCACGTGATGACGTCATCAAAAATACCCGAAAATTGCTAAAGTTACTAATGTAGAAGTTAATATTTGCCAAACGTAAAGAGGGACTTCTAAAATGAGTCAGATAGTGAGTTTTGGTATCAAGGGTGTAATTATTAGTACTTTTCAAAAATTATCTTTCAATCAAAATTTTTTTAAAATTTGATCAAAATGAGGGATTTTCCGAGGGGGACAGTTTTATTGTAATTCTCAAACACAAATATGTATATAATTCGTTGAATTCTTTGTGAACTGCACACATTTCTGTATTTTGAAAAAAGGAACAAGTCATTATCAATTTGGAACTTAATTGGACCCCTTAACAGTCATGACGTCATCAAAAACCCCGAAAAAGCGATTTTACGGTCCTGACGGCGTCAGTGTCGTAATGACGTCATAATGACGTTAACATGACGTTAAGTGCATGTCAGTCTTCAAGACACACAATATTCTAACAAACTAAGTGACAAAATCCAATATATAACAAAAATTGTCAGAAATATAAGAACATATTTCTCAAAACTTGAAAAAACGCTCTACCTTGCAAAAATGATGACGTCATCGCAGAGGATTGGGACCGAGTTCAAACTTTTTTTTAGTATCAATGTTCGTGTAATTAAATTTTGTGCCTCCAGTCAAAATTTCATCGAAAAATATTAACTATATCAGAAGTTATTAAAAAATATCACTTTAACCCCCCCACCCCCACACCCCCCCATGAAGAATAGGGTTAATACCTGGCCATACCATATTGTTGTTAAAATCGTTCTCTTGAAAGACGTTTTTATAATATTTTTCTTTTTTATTTAAATTTATACTAGTAAAAACATACCTATATGGTGGTAACTTTATAAAGGCTATCATTTCATGGGCTGTTTCTGTTGTTCGCTATTCTGCAGGAATTCTTGAGTGAACCAAAAAAGAGTTGAGAAATATTGACATTGCAACCAGAAAAGTACTCACGATGGCCGGTGCTTTTCATAGAAAAGGAGATATGGATAGACTGTATATGCCAAGAGTCATAGGTGAACGTGTATTAATTAGTGTGGAAAATTGTGTGCGGATGGAAGAATGTAGTCTAAAAGATTATATTAAAAACCGCAATGAAAATCTATTGAAAGTAGTTGCAATAAACACTGACCAAACTGAAACTAAGAAAGAATATAAACGAAGAATAACAGGAGACAGACAGAAAAGATTTGAGGAAAAAGCTATTCATGGGCGGTATTACAAGGATATGGTAGAAGTTGATGAAACATGGAAATTGCTGAAAGGTGGATATGTTACAAAGATTATGGAGCGTTTTCTAATGGCAGCTCAAGAACAAGCACTGCGAACGCGTTGGTTTCGTGCTAATATTTAAAAAGAAGAAATTAGTCCAAAATGCCATCTTTGTCAAAAAAGTAGAGACTGTTCGCCATATATCATCTGGTTGTGAAAAACTTTCAAAGGGCCCGTACAAGAGACGCCATGATAGAATCGGTCTCAGAGTCTATTGGCAGCTATGCAATATTTACGAAATAGAATGTGCAGAGAATCGGTGTGACGACCAACCAAATACAGTTCGAAGAAATAAAAAGAAGAAGTGTGAAATATGGTGGGACAGACCAGTAGAGACGACATCAAACCTTGACCACAAATGACCAAATATTGTAATGTTGGATAAAGACAAGAAGGAGTCAATAATAATCGACTTTGCAGTACCTTGGGACAAGAATATAAATGAGAAACAAGAAGATAAAATTAAGCGATATTTACCCTTATCAAAGGAGCTTCGCAAAATGTATGGAGTCTCATCAAAGATTGTCCCAATCATAATCGGATCACTTGGCAAAATCCCGAAAGATCTTGCTCATAACTTAGAATTATTGGGACTGGGCAACATCATCAGCAGTTTACAGACGTCTGTACTTATAGCAACTCACAACATCCTCAGAAAGCTTTTAAACACTAAATAATTTGTAATTTTGTGATTATTGATACTCCTAAATATATTTATTCTGTAATTATAAATATCATAAATGTATTTTTTGTTTTTATTTATTTATTTATTTATTTATTTATTTTCCCCAACATCATTCATAACAATTGGACCTACATACTCACATGGAGGGGGTAGGATAAGGCCAGCAAAATTTATTAAAACTGCTGCCACCAGTAAAACTGCTAAACTCGTCCAGCCTGTTGCAGTTAATCCTTAGTCTTTATAATTCCTTGTTGGAACCGGGACTATAAAATGGGATCCACTTCCAATTATCATCTCAGGAATTGTGTCACAAAAAATAGTGAACATAATTACATACATAAAAACGATTTTTTTGGTTTTTGCGGAATTTCGACGTCTGACGTCATTATGACGTCAATATATGCCCGACATATGCTAAAGTACTTGCGTCATAATAATATGTCAACACATTCTAGTAACAAGCCACAAAACACTTCAAAACTGGTTTCATATTTAAAATTGACTAAAAACTCTCATACGTAGATTAAATAATGACATCATTGCCGTAGACTAGGACCCTGACTTCTCAAAATTCTTGCTTGGTTGGGTGCAGAAACAAATTTTGTACGCTGAGTCAGAATTTCATCAAAAAATGTTAACTGCAACGGAAGTTATTAAAATAAAGCTTCGTGGGGGAGGGAGGGAGTAGAATTTACATAATTTATATAAATTGAATTGAATTTTATTGAATTTATATAAAGCAGGGTTAAAAAATTAAAGTATAAAAAGAGTAAAAAAACATTTAAAAAAGGTCAATAAGTAATTAGAATATGCAAATAGTTTCAAAAAATTATATAAATTGGGTAATTCAAGCGAATATTCGCATCCACCGTAAAGCCATAATATGTATGTTAGATGGAGGTTTCATAACACAACTTGGTACAAGACTGCATGAATGGACGGACACTAACAACAATGATATTGACTGATGAAAGTAGCTAAAGGTGGACTAGTAGATGAATGTATTTGCTAAAGATACCCTAGGCAAAGACGCTAAAGAGACAGAGACAACATGGAGATGAGACTCAACACACGGAGAAGAGAGTAGGTTGGAGCTCATGGCTTACTATACTAACAGGCCTTGACAACGCTCAACTGGAGGCCAAAACTGGAGGCCATTGTTTTGGCGGGAATTCAAATTTTAATAACCGAAAAATGGCTGTTGTGGGAAGGTCATGTCAAGCTTTGAGAAAGAGATATGATATCTAATGCTTAATGTGCTTTATTGTTTATTTTTAAGAAAAGGAAGTTTTTATTATAGTTTTTACCACAATTTACTCAGTTCTTAGTTTTTTCCATCAGACAGTAGCTAGATAGTGATGTAAAGTTAACTTTATTCCCAGACCAAAGTGCTCCATATGCTCATCTGTTAGTGTTAGTTACATATGATGCTTGCTCCTAGCAACCCTGGCCCAAGTTTGGAGCAAGTGTTAATGTGAGACATGGGCATAAGCAGAACCAGCTTAAGGAGGGAAGCAGGGAAGATTGGTTTAGAACTATGGCAGCTTATAGGACATAGAACTTGGGAAAGAAAGACTGTCTGTTTTGCTAATCCTAGCTTAGCATATTGAAAGTATTTAGTCATTTTTACAAAGAATAATGTTCTTTGAGAGACTTGCTGTTTCTCAAATTTTGTGGTAAGAATTTACTGTTTATAAATCTGTTATCAAGTATACGGTGGGTTTTCAAAATATAAACAAAATCAACACATACTGCACAAACATGATTTTTATATTACCTTCTTTATATTCATTTAGCTATTTATTCTACAGATAAATACAAATTAGTTATCATAGATTGGCAGACAGCAATGATGAAAACAGAAGTCAGGAACCACAAAGTTTCCGCAAAGATTTATGCCGGTAAAAAATATGTTTCCGCAAAGGTATATGCCGGAAAAAGTTTTATATTTTCGCAAAGGTTTATGCTGGAAAAAAAATTCATACTTCCGCAAAGGGTAATGTTATATAAAAAAACTTTATACTTCCGCAAAGGATTATACCCAAAAAAAATTATACTTACGCGAAGGTCTATACCGGAAAAAGAACATTATACTTCCGCAAAGGTTTATGCCGAAAAAAAAATTTATGTTTTCCGCAAAGTTTTATGCCGGAAAAAATATACTTTAACAAAGGTTTATGCCGGAAAAAATTAATTCTTCCACAAAGGATAACACTATATAAAAAATTTATAATTCCGCAAGGGATTATATATATGGCGAAAAAAAATGTATACTTTTACAAAGGTCTATGGCAGAAAAAAAGTTGTACTTCCGCAAACGTCTATGTCGGGAAAAAAATTTATACTTCCGCAAAGGTCTATACTGGAAAAAACATTTATGCCGGGAAAAAAATTTTATGCTTCCGCAAACGTTTATGTCGGAAAAAAGTTTATACTTTCGCAAAAGTTTCTGCTTATAAGATAATTTTGTGAATATGCACAAAATTTGCAAAAATTAAAAAATTGGCTATTATTGGCAACTTATCAGAAATAATACTCCAATGCCAGAAACATTCGAGAGAAGAATGTTATACAGTTTTGCATATTTAGGCCTTTCGCAAAAGTTTCCATACCCAGTATTTTTTCAAAATGCCTGAAAAAGTTTTTCAAAAATGTTTTTTTAAAAGAGATCGTTGAACTTTGTTTTTCATTGATTGAAAAAGTAAGGAATATTTCATTTCAAATTTGTCTTGATATCATTCTCCACAATATTTTATTTGGCTTAGTTGCAAATTTAGCCTAATCTCTAGCCCAAGTTTAGCCCAAGTTTTTTCCTGCAAAAGGTAAAACATATACAGTTTCTTTTAATTTACAAAATGTTCTTCCTGCAAAAGAGTTCTGGCATGAAAGGAAATTTAATGAAATAAACCAATAACGAATCATGCCAGAAGCACAGAGATTCTTGCTGAGATAGATATCTAAGTTTGGTATGTCAACTATAATATATATATTCTGACTATAAAAAAGATATTTAATATTTCCATAGAAAAATGGAAAATAAGATTTGTGAATGCAGCAAGTTCACTCCAGGCAAATACTTTTGGAACTGAAGTCAGCAGTAAATCTTCCATATGCACAAGTTGTCAAAAACGCCAAGTCCAAGATATATAAAAAATTGCAATGCAGTTTTCGAGAATGAAGATCAAGCCTCCAAAATGACAAGAGGGCTTGGTACGTACTCACATTCGTCCATGTCTTCTAATTTTTTATGGCTAAGTCTTTCCTTTTTATGAAATAATAGCTTTTATAAAATTTGGGTCCGAAACCGAGCATCCATATTTTCTCAGAATTGAAATTGAGAGGCAAATATCTAAAAGTTAACAATGCTTGTCCGGCAAAATAAAACAGAATGTTGAGCTAATGCACACACATCAATCAGGAAACATACAAAATGTCTGCTTTAAGCATTGCGGTTCATCATCAAACCTTGTTACCACCACAAGATAAAGGCTACCTCTAGCCTAGCTAGCTTGGTGAATGAGACTATAATAAGAAATTTATAATATTCCAGCATAACTTTGTTAGCGATATTTACTTGGTAACTCATCATTTTCTCAGAAATCTTTCTGTATTTTGGATTAGCCAGGTAGCTAGCTCACCATCTAGCTAGCTATCATCACACTACGCTCCACCAAAGTTTTTTGTTATGAAATCCAAGAAATAAAGCTTTATAAATCTTGAAATATTCTCCAATTCACTTGAAAAACAATAAACAATGCTTTTAAAAACTTAAAACAACATGAAACCATTGTTCAAATCATAATAAAACTATATTTTTAAGAAAACTAAGATATGACCTTCCTCAAGTCGGCCATTATGTCAAATGAAATCCGCGTAAAACTGGCCTCCAGTTGCGCGTTGTCAAGGCCTGTTAGTATAGTAAGCCATGTTGGAGCTACAAGAAAGAGACAACACTGG
>JANSTP010200995.1:0-11695 GCA_025330745.1 Cladonema radiatum | reverse complement strand
AAGGGAGTAAGGGGAGAAACATAAACTAAACCTCGTCGCTATTAAATATTGTTCGGCCGGTGATGAAATAATTCAAGAGATGTTCATTTAAATATGTGTTTTACATTCAGTGGATGCACTTAAATGCTATACTGGGAAATTTGTCGGATTAACAAGTGGTGCAGATAACAACACATTTGAAAAGACCACGTGCAGCTCGATTTCCAATACCTGTCTCCTAGCAACGTATTACAAAACAGTTCTTTCAAAGAAAATTAAGGTTGCAGTTGCAGAATGTTTTAATAATGCTTTGGGTTGTGAACATGGAGGTTGTCCATCATTTACAGGAGGAAAATGTAACGTAAGTAACCCACCTGTGTGTTCATATAAAATATACTGGGATGGTGTTCGTCTGTCAAATTGCTACCGCCAAGTTTTAAGCGGCCAAAGTGCGGGTTTAAGTTAATGTATTTAAAATAAAGACTGTAGATTTTTAAAAATCTATTAAAGAAACTTAGCCAAAAATGCTCTAGTGAAAACTCTAATTTCTTTAATCTTTTAAAGAACGTCAAAAAGCTATTAAGAACATTTTTACTATTATTAAACATAAAATCAGCATTTTTTAAGGTGGTTTGAAATTGACAGGTGAACTTTATGCTGGGACTTATACGTTTGAAAGCACAAAGTTTGGGAGCTTTCGGAAAGAGAGGGGGGGGGTCGATGGGACAAAGAGAAAAGTAAAGTGACATATGTATGGTTCAAGTGAACATAGTTACATCCATTTATATTTTTTACAGTCGACATGCTGCGATACGGATTATTGCAACAAGTACGAATTTTCATCAGGTGAGCTCACGAAAGCATCATACATCCTTATGACTGGCATCGTCACGCTTGTGTTTTATGCAGTTTACAACTAATATGTATTTTTTTCTTTTATTATTGTAAATTTTAATTCAAGACATAAATACTGAGTGCTATGTGTCAGCATGTCTTCTTCCGACACATAGAAGTTGAATAAAAACATAGGGAGTTAAATCATCCATCCTTACCCCCCCCCTCACAAACAAGACCCTTAATAGATTTTGCCATTTATTCAGGGTGATAACATATTTAATACTGTGTGTGATAACATATAGAGTGGAGGGTGGAGTGGTTTAAGACATTAAATCCAGAAAGTTTGACTTGATGATAAAGAAAAAAGTTTATATAAAGCATTCTTTTTATTTGAATTATATTATAGTGAAACTGGTATTCATGTATGATCGTGTGATTTCATGTATCTTCGTATTTTTTTGACATGTTTTCAGAAACGCCTCTGTTTCACACACCTAGTGTAGGTAATATTCTCCAGATTGGCTCACCAGGTAAAAAATATATATATATTTTTTTCAACTGGCAAATAATTTCTCTGAAGAAATAATTGAAACCTTGGTTTATTTAGATATATCTTCTCATTTTTAATATAAAATAATTTCATAGAAACCATTATATACTTTCAACTTATATTTTAAAAAGGATACGTAAAAAAAAATTTTTTTTACACCAGGTAATAAGGTATTGTTCATATTTCTGACCGGCAAATCTAAACTAATAATTTTTTGGGTTTGTATGCCATGTTTACTAGGAAGTTTCTTCACAGGGTGTGTGAAGTGTGTGAAATAGGGTTGTTTTAGAATGAAAAGATTAGTGAACATTGAGATAAAAAATACTAGCAAATATTGCCATATTCATGGCAATTAGAGTTCATTGGATGGTTTCAAATCCGCAGAAATTGCTGACTCAGCCCAGTTTTGGGGTATAAATCAGATTCTTTAAGATCAAACTTTCAGCTCACTATAAAATACAGGGTCAACAATTTTGAAAAAAAATTGCAATGCAATTGATTGTTGAAACATTGATGATGTTATGTTGAAACCATCCATAAATTGAAATTCATGACAGATAAATCCATGAGATCATTTATGTTCAACAACCATTCATCTTGTTTTCTTTTTAGTCTTGTTTTTATTTTAATTATTTAGGCTCTAGTGACGTTTGTTTTCGATTTTAACATTTTAAATATATTTAGCATATAGTTGACGAACTTGTAGTTTTTACTTCTATCTTATTGCCATCAATGTTACCATTGGATTTGCCCTGTTCTCGCTTATATTGATGTCTCGTCGATTTTTGTATGAAAAGGTGACAGTAAAAAGACTCTATCTACCCAACTTCGTTCCAAGGGTTCTTTACTTGTGCCGTGGAGAAGAGGTACAAGGAATCAAGCCCTGGGATCGAGGTTGTCTATCTATCCTCAGGTACCCTTTCTTATCTACCAACCTGATCATCTTTCCATATGTCTATTTATCTATCTATGTATCTAGGTTCTGAATCGGTTGTAAGCAACCAGTTCTGATAACAAAACCTTTCAAGCAATTTTCTTTACTAACAGACTAATACTCTTAGCACTTTCTGCTTTAAGCAACTAACAATTTTGTTCTATATACAAAAGCATATTAAGAAAGCACTCAATTATTCGCACCCAGGGACATTGTTCCCTTAGAAATAGGTAATGTGGAGCTAAATTTTATAAAGACAAATAGAGACAATATTCACATCTTTTAGAAGCTGAACACTGATAACTATTGAGAATGACCCTGAGGATGAGTTCGTACTGAGGATGACCCTGTTCGTGTTGTGCTACTACAGTTAGTCTAGGAAGAAGGGTCGAAACTTCTGTAGTATATTGTGCTATAGCCTTGAATGTATTGTTTGGTGTTGTGGCTTGGATGTTTCGAGATGGCAATTGGAACTGTGTTTGGAAATTAGTGACAGAGCTTTCAATTTTCGTGACAATCTTAAAGTGTTTGTGATGTTTTTGATTCTGAATTGGCTAGTATGTTCTGTTTGCTGTTTTATTGACTGGTTGTCAGTAAAGTTTAATATATAAGTATTGAAATTACCAGATTTCAGAAGCAACTCTGAGTGCTGACTTTTGATCTTAGTTGCTGATAAAAAAAGAAACGTGTATTATTCCAATGCAACTTAACAGTTGAAAACAAATATTCGAATTTGTCCATTTTATTCTGAATTGACCTACTCTTGATCTACATGCCCTAACTATTTATGAAAAATAATTTTAAGTTTAATTTTGCCATAGATATATAAATAGATAAATAAAATGTTTATTTATCGGTCAGAATTACAATATTGATTTATAAATTTATAAATAACTGCTTACATTTATAGAGCTATAAGTGGAAAAATTGTTATAATAATATTTTCTATTTTGGTCGTTCGAAAGGAGGCTAGAAGAGTACCTCTAACCTCAGGGGTAAACCGAATCCATATCCACCAAAAAAAACCAAAGAACCACCAATAAACAAACATAATATGAAAATTAATAATATTACTCAAACAAAACAGAAATCGAATAAAAGATTCTTTTAGAACTACTCCAGGTTTACTAAAGGGCGTATTTCTTAAAAAAGTGCCTAAAAACAACGATATTATCATTGAGGAACAAAAAATTTAACATTTGATAACTTTGCCCTTCTCTGTTAGCTAGCTAAACAGCTTTTATTTGTTCACTCACTGTCGCTTGTCGGGATGCCAACTAAAAGTACAGAAATATTCAATTGTTCACTAGTCGCGTGTCAATCCGGGTTGTCACGAAACATAAAATAAAAATCCCTATTTTACCTCTATTTACAAACTAGTACATATTTACATGTGGTCCAAAGATATTTCATTTTATTAAAATTCATAAAATAATTTACAATTTAGGTAAAGTTAAAATTCATTCTCCTCAAAACAGTTCTAATAAAAAAGTCAGAGCAACCCTATCTCCATAATTGTTAACACATTTTTCGCTGGTCTCGCTTGTTTTACTTCTCTACCGATCATCGCATTCTTTTTCTTTGAGGTTATCGAGGAAAGTGTGAATTTGAGACATGTTGATCGACCTATGCAACGATACTAATGGATGGACTGAAGGGATGGTCTCGATTACATCAGCTTCTAAATGAGAAAAAATATTTGCTTTAATTTAGAATCAACGTAATACGTAACCATAATATTCATATGTCAAGATCAAACACTCACCATAAATGTTCACTGGATAATCTTGTTCTGACGGATTTATGAATAACATTGTCGGCGAGTCAAGCGACATCTGTCGTTTGCGTTGTAAAGAAATTTCTATGATAAAACGCAAGCTAGTTTTTCAGGAATATTTTCTCTAAGCCAGGAAATTTAAATTTCAAATAGGTCAAACATTTTTGTTTTCCTTTTCTATCTATGTGAATAGGTCGACCTTTCATTGAAAAAGAAACTAATAGAACCGAAGCTGATATCAAAAACTATAGACAGGCTTCACAGATATGTCACCTTTAATTTCATTATTTGCAGATAATAAAGCACTCACTTATCGAAGGGTCGATTTTGGTAGGAGAATATTGTTCATTGTCTTCATCTATCACGTCCATTTCTCTTTGTGCTCGAATGCATTGATCAGCTGAGAGGAAAAATTTGTTATTTCAATCACATAACACACTACTGCTGTGTGAAACCAAATCAGAACAAGCCTGAAAACGTTCCAAATTTTAGGGGGATAAAATTGTCCGACTTCGATTTTAGCATAGCTGATATCATGTGATTCGAACTCCTATGATTCGAATAATCACATTAATCGAGCAAATTCCTCGCTCCATTGGCATTCGATTTTATATGAATTCGAACTCCGGTAATTCGAATAATACTACAATTCATATCAATCGAATGTCAAGTGAGCGCCAAATTCTTTTCGTTTGCATAATTATTCGAATCATAGGAGTTCGAATTAGATGAAGTCAACTGAAAGTTTGAGAAGCCCTGTTAGTAGAAGTTCTTACTTTCTCTTTCTTTAGCTTGTACTTCAGCAGCCAACTTGACAGCATCGAGATCTGTGTCACTCTTATACACATAATCCATACTGTTACCCGATGAAAGTTCTTGAAGCTCCTCAGCAACCTTCGGGCTGCACGGCGATTTCACACCAGGACTAAAATATTATTTACACAAATATTAGTTGACATTCTAAAATAACAAACTTCGTACATTTCAATGAAAGAAAATTGAAACCTGAAATATATTGAAACTTTGTATCTATCATCGCTGTCAATGTCAGCAAGCATGTCTTCGTATTGTATAAACACAATTTGAGTGAGATAGTTCAACTCGCTGACGCTGTTCAAATAATTTAACGCCTCCTCCCATTCACCATCAACATCGCCCTATGAACATAAAACCTTGGTTTTGGACGCCCATTTCAACCACTCAGGAAAAATATTAGAAGGAAATGATACCTTGAACATGTCACCACATCTCAAAGCGTTGACCACTGAATGGATATGACTCTCACTGGATATGTACAAACGCGTCCGAATGTTATCGTCGTCCACGTAAGCAGAATCAAAAGGACCTCTAAAGAATCATAGCATTATTTGTACAATTTCACCTACTAAATTGCTTATAATTTTCATCATTTTAGCTAAAGATTATTTTAATACTTCTAGAAGGACATACAATGAATGAAAAAACGTTTTTTGGAAAGATTTGCGATATCCGAGTGCATTAAAGTGCTTTTATGTCACGAATAAATGAAACATGAAAGTACAGTACTATTTCATTAAAAACAGCGTAAATTTTGGGTTGAAAGTGGCGTACATTTGGGGCGCATTTAACGAAGAAACCGCTTACATATGCTCGTTCTCGAATGGCTTAACATTATTTTTCAAATCACATTGCAATTTCTTAAAAAATCGTCCAGCAATTTTCTTCGATATGTCAAGTTTTTCTGCGCAACTGATACCGTATTCCTGAAAATGTTTTAGACTAGGTGAATAATTTGCAGAACAGAATAAAAAACTAATTTTAAGACAATGATAAAAAAACAGACCTGCGGAATAACGATATCTGCCAATGGTTTTACTAAAGTAAACAATGTTTCGAGTCCTTTCAATCCCAGTGGTCTAAAATTGTAACAAATGTACGAAAATTTAGTCTTTTGAGTCACGTTCATACTAAGTACATGTTTGGATGATATCTTGATCTATCTTATGCATCGGTGAATAGAAACTATCTTACTTGTTATGTATATAATCGTATCTCACACAATCATATATATCAGGGATGAGACTGATATCATAATCACAACCATTATAAAAATCTTTCTTCAACTTTTTCCATCTATGCTTCATTAACGTCAAACTTTCTTCACAATATAACTTTTCCTCAGAAGGATCGAACTCCTGACATTTTTGTTGCACCTGTTTCACTAAATCATCAACTAATTCGTAAACTTTTGAGCACATTTGTTTTGGGTTGCGAACAGTTTCAATGGCTTGTATCACAGCGGACGCTTTGCTTATTGAGAGCTACAAATAGTAAACAGATCCGTTGAAATAGACGCACTTTCAACAAACAAAGCAAAGTAAAGCTGGCGACGGGGGTACATAATCTTACCGTGCTTTTATCTTTTTCTGAAAAATTTTTCTCCGACCGTAAATAGTCATGCAATTTTGACTTCACTCTAAGGTTAGAATGAATAGATTTAAAAATGTTTTGCCACCTGTTTTGTCCAGAAATTTACGAAACAAAATAAGACGGTGATACCTGACCATACTTTCGTCTGCATCACTGGGCGTGTCCAGCATACCGGTACTATAGTTGTTACTTTTCACCAAACTCACAAGAATCGGTGTCAGTTCGCCCTCAAGCTCAAGTAAACCCTGTAAAAATATCATCATCAATCAGCAAGATATTCCTCACATTGAAGTTTTTACAAAAATATGCTAATATCTAAAGCGAACCTTGGCGAAAGCTGCTGCTGTCATCTGCACTCGGCCTTCGTCTGATGCATATATTTTTAAGTTGTGTTTGTGTGTGCTGTGCAAACTTAGTAAAGCACATCCTGGTACACAACTATGAATGTCTAAAGGTAAAATCTAAAGTTGTTAAGAAAAGTGCATAAACAAAACCTGGAAAATAAATGTTTTATTTTTATTGGCTATGTATGAGAATTGAAAACGTTAGCGATTGATTTCCAATCTCCAAATCAATTCTTAATTTTGTGGCTCACATTTCGTTGATGGGAATTCGAAACTTGAAAATGGCTTTGTAGAAAATAATAATAGAAAAGAAAAGTAAACTTTGCCTTCTCTCAACACCAACCTACCTTCTCCGTTTGAATACACACATCTGAAAGCTCGCCCCAGTTCTTGCGCCTGTTTTTTACCCATAGGGGTAAGCTCACCACCCCACTTTACAATGACAAGTAACATTTTAGTATTTGGGTCAGGTCTCACTCGTTGATTTCGTCCTTTCAGTTTGTTCAACATTGCTGCATTACGTTTGTCGTGGATAGCTTTGAATTGAACTTTTCTGTTGATGCCATTGAATGTACCGTACCTATGAAGTTAGTCATGAATTAGACTTGTTTTATATTAGCACCAGCACTCAAGCTATAAAAAAGGTCTAAAAAGAGGAACCTAAGAGTCTGGGCCTCTTATCGAAAAGCAACTTTCAAAATTTTCTTTTGATAAAATTTATAGTTTTAAAAGAGAGTTTTTGCAAGGTTTTGCTTAATTAGCATTCAATAGCAGTCGAAAAGCGTAGGTCTTTCCAGTTCTTGGGAAAATGAAGATTAGAATGCAAGTTGTACAAATATTTGGCTTTAACAATTTTAATAAATTTTTGTTTCTATACAAATACTTGGAATTCTTTTATGTTGAAAATACCTCACTAAGTGTAAAGGTCACCATATATTTTTTACCAAATGTACAATAATACCTAGCTATTATCCCTGAAAAGTGTGATTCTAAAAACTAATTTTCCCAAATTCAAAAATTTCCCACTTTGAATGAGAAAACTTACATTTCAAGTACATTCTTCATTTGTATCAACTTGGTTTTACTTTCTTCGATGGGTTGTAAGAATTTGCTCGTTTCATATCCGTTGATGAGTATATTGACAATATCAAGAACTTCTTGCATATGCTTCGGTTTCTTGATTTTTAATCGACCATCTTTGTCACCATTGTATTTCTCAAACAGTTCAAAAAACCTGTAAAAATAGCAAAAGGTAATCTTTATTCCCACCGTCTCTTAACGTTACACGTTTGTTCTTTTATAAGAAACAAACTACCAGACCTATTTCCAAAAGTTTCTTAGCTATTGCCTAAATCTGCTTTCAAAAGGTTCTTAGAAAGTCTCTTAGGTTTTCACGAATAAAAATTGCCAAAACGAAGAAAAAACTAGTTGGTTGTTTATTGATTGTGCAAGATTTGTACGATGTAAAGGAATAATATTGGCGTAAATAGTGCTTTATTTAACTCAAGTTGGCACGTTCAAAGTAATTCAATAGCGAAAATCTGAAAAAAACTTTCTTAGCAAAAACTTACCACGTTTTCCTAGTTCTAAAAGTTTCTAAATTTTTGGCATGTCTAGTTCTAAGTTTCTTATAAAGTGGTTTCTTATAAAAAAACGTCTATTGGATGTGTTGACGCAGTTACCATGGTAGCCACAGTTTGGTTTGTAGTTTGTTACCAAAATGAACTGTTTGTGATGTCAGAGAGAAGAAATTTTTTGATGATCAATTTAGAAAATAGAGCAGATTTTGAAGAGGCTAGGCTACAGATTATTTCTACAAAATTCTCTTTCTTTACTTACAGGCGATGCGTCACTACGAGTTTCATTTTCTGTTTTGGCGTGCGGTCACCATGTCGCATAATCGCCACAACACTTCTCAATTGATATCGTGTTTCATTAGTCACGTGACTGTACGAATCTGTAGCAGGAGAAACGGGAGATCGGACCAAAGTTGTCATTGCTTGTGGTGCCAAGTTTCTCAATATAATGTCTGCTAGTAATTGAGCGCAATCGTCGTAATATTTTTTCGATGTTTTCACGAAGCTAAAACCATTTACATCACAGACGTACGACTTTCCATTCGCTCGCAACAAATCGAAACCACAAACAGTTTGCTAAAAGAGGAGGGCGTAATTGCTATAAATCATTTTATAAATTAGTGACAATTTATTAAGCACGTTTCGACCTTCGAGTTTAGATAGAAATCGTGCTTACGATGCATTTTTCTCGTTATAGATTATGCTATTGGTTCCGAGCAGTCGATGAGGATTTGTTTCCATTTTTTGAAAAGGGATTCATTACTTTACTTCGAATAAATTTAAATAGTTCTTATGCTTATATTGCGTCGTAGAACTGCTCTTTGACACTGTGGAGTTGCTTGTTCAAACAAAACGTATGCTTCATCTAGTGGGCTTTACAAGTCCTACTCCGGACAATATAATCGAAAATCTATGCTTAAAAGCTACATCAGAATTTTATGTGTGAAGGATATTTTCAAAACCATTTTTTAAAAACATACCTATTCCCTACAATACTTTGAGGATTTCAAAGCACCCCAAAGCATCCTATACTTCTAGAAAAACGAATGGAAAGGAGAAGGGAAAAGAAAGGTTCCTTATCATCTAAATACGAATAAGTCTCATGTTACCATTGGTCAAACTTATAAAGCCTTTAAAATAGTCCTCTTAAAAATTTAATTACGAAATTTCTTTTTATCGGTTGTATTCAGATATTTAGCAAGACCAGCCATTAGAAATCAAGTGTCTACACTTTCTTTTTAGGCACATGAGAAAAGACAGCCATTACAAATACCGTTACATATCAATACGACCATATATATTACATTACATACGAGAGGCCATGAATAAAAATGGAAAAGACAAACAGCAAACATTCTTACTCTAAAAAACTATTCTCTTCTATGGACGACTATCGCATCAATTACACTGGCATCTTCAAAAGTCTCTCATATATGCGAAAATAAGGATATTATGTAACCGCAATCATTAATTTTGATTACACGTAAGTAATTAGTGGCTTCCCTTATTAATCAGACTTTCTACAGTATATTTGGAAAGCTCCCATCTTTCACTTTTGCAGGGGCGGAATTGCTTGTAGAGAAAGTTGAATAGTTTGCGAAAATTGCTATTAACCTTCAGAAATACTGTGGATATATAACCTATATATTATTTAGATAGAAGCACTCATTGCTATTACTTACTTAGGGTTGCTAGAGAATGAGGAGGAGGCGGTGAGGCCAACCGCCCTCCTTCCGCACTTTGAAATTTTTGAGCCATTTCTTCAAAGTATTCATTAGACTTTTTTATTAAAAATATATTTTTAACTTTGGCCCCCTTACTTTGATAGTCTTGTAAGAATTGGGGTTGCTCGATGTCCTCGATATAAAAGTTATACCCCCACTGTAAAGGGCGTTGACTTGGCAAAAATAGTACATGGACAATGGTGAATATAGCTTTAGGAGGTAAAGAATTTTAAGGTTTTTTTAAGCATTCGGAGAAAAACCTATAAAATGTATTATTTAAAAATCAAAATTTGAGACTACACGCATATTTCAGAAGTACAGTATTAAACCTTAGAGGAAAAAATCATTCTTGACTTTTTTGCTTGTATGGAAGAAAATAATTTTTGATCAAACAATTTCCTGTTCACAGTTTCCCTGTATGATATATTTCGCATAAGATAAGTAGAGGTAAAAACGAACCTGTGTCTGACCATGGTCTGACCTTAAAACCCGAGCTACTACGCTGAATAGCACAAAATATGGCACTTCTAAAGAACTCTTCTGAGAGAACCTCTAAGTAGAATTTTGGTTGAATTCCTTAATATTGACCTATATTGACTTATAAACTAGGCGTTTTTAATTATCCAAATAAGCATGTCTCATTATTTAATCACCACATGATGTTTTGACATTTACTAGCTCACAGGCTATCGTAGAGGACTTTGTAGCAGTTGAGCTGTTGTTGCGTCAAGGAAGGGCTATCATTTAGGAATTCAAAACGCTTGATCAAATATAATGCTAATAATGAATAGTAAAAAAATCTTTTCCGATGGCTTTGGGAATATCACTTTCTGGAACTAGAAAGTAAAAAAAATAACATAAAAGTTTCAGTTTTCCCAATTCCTGTAATGTGGGAATGAATAGACAACAGTAGGATTGCAGTGACAGTATTAGAGTCAAGGCGCCAATAATAGAGACACTGTGTCAACGTGTCAAAAAAGTTTCTGCTTACTTTGAAAGCCTTCGTTACTTTTTGAGCGATCAGTTTTTCTTTTCGATTTAAAATAACCGGATATCGGAGTTCTTTCCCGCGTGCATCCCGGTCTACCCGGCCATCGAGAACAGGTGCTTTCCTTGCTTCCGCATGAGCGTACTCTTCGCCAATAGTGTAGACCTATACCAGAAAAGATTTTCCTTTGTTCATACTATGCAATAGTGAGATTCGTGACGAGTTTGAAACATTATATAGGAAAAACAGACTCTTAAATACAGCTAATATTAACAATGATCCTTTGTGCTAAGTTTAGCTTGCATTGACAGACTGCCAAGTGGAAAAAGTGATGTTGTTCCAAAGACAAGCTTAAGTTTAACGGAAATATTTGAAAGAAAGATTATACCATGCAATGATAATTTGATGATCCTTCAAACAACTAGGCCTTATAAGACAAATAAAAATTCAATGAGCTACCTAGTCCCCTCCGGTCCATCAAGCCTACAGCCCTTATCTGCAAAATGATGTAATTTGGAAATTATATTCTCGATTATCTTTTAATGATAGAATTAGTTCATGATGGTAACCTATTAA
>JANSTP010200884.1:0-11698 GCA_025330745.1 Cladonema radiatum | reverse complement strand
ATTGCCTGAAATCTAGCCCAATGAATTGGCTCCCAGCATGCTTTGAGCGGAAGTTTAGTAGTTAAATTCATTCTTAAAAGCTAGTTCTTGAAATCTAGCCCAACGAAGTGGCTCCCAGCATACTTTGGGCGGAAGTTTAGTAGTTAAATTCATTTATAAAGGCTATTTCCTGAAATCTAGCCAAATGAATTGCCCCCAAGCAGTCTTTGAGCGTAAATTTAGTAGTTAAAATCATTTGTGAAGGCTTTTTCCTAAATTTTATCCCAATAACTTGGCTCCGAGCAGATTTTGAGCGAAAATTTAGCAGTTAAAGTCAGTTCTAAGAGTATTTACCTGAATTCTAGCCCCTTGAATTTCCTCCAAGCAGATTTTGAGCGCAAAATTTAGTAGTTAAATTCATTAGTAAAGGCTATTTCCTGAAATCTAGCCCAATGAATAGGCCCCAAATAGTCTTTGAACGGAAATTTTGTAACTAAAATCAGTTGTTAATCCCTTCTGCCGATATCAAGCCCCATGACTTGGCTCCCAGCATACTTTAAGCGCAAGTTTAGCAGTTAAAAATCTTTTTTTGATCCTTTTCTTGAAATCTAACCTCATAAATTGGCTCCAAGCACACTAGGAGCGGAAGTTTAGTACTTATAATCATTTGTGAAGACTGTTTCTTAAGTTTTATCCCAATGACTTGGCTCCGAGCAACTTTTGAGCGGAAAATTAGTAGTTAAAATTAGTTCTGAGAGTCTTTTCTGAAATCTAGCACAATGAATTGGCTCCCAGCATACTTTGAGCGGATATTTAGTAGGTAAAGTCATTTTTAAAAACCTTTTCCTATAATACATCGGAATGAATAGGCTCTAAGCAGTCTTTGAGCGGAAATTTAGTATTTAAAGTCATTTTTAATTGCCTTTTCCTTAAATGTAGCCCCATGGATTGGCTGAAATCTATAAGTAAACATCGTTTTTAAAAACCTTTTCCTATAATACATCGGAATGAATAGGCTCTAAACAGTCTTTGAGCAGAAAGTTAATAGTTAAAGTCATTTTTAATTGCCTTTTCCTAAAATGTAGCCCCATGAATTGGCTGTAAGCAGACTTTGAAGGGAAGTTTAGTAGTTAAAACTTTTCGAAGGGCCTTTTCTTGATGTATATCCTGATGAGTTGATTCCAGGCAGATTTTGAGTGGAAATTTAAAAATCAATTCCAACTGAAGGGCTTTTTACTGAACTCTAGTTTTATGAATTAGATCCAAGCAGAATTTCAGCGGAAACTTAGAAGTTAAAGTCATTTGTAAGGGCTTTTTTCTGTAATCTAGCCCAATGAATTGGCTACCAGCATTCTTTGACTGGAAGTTTAGTAGTTAAATTCATTTGTAAAGGCTATTTCCTGAAATCTAGCGCAACGAATTGGCTCCCAGCATACTTTGAGCGGAAGTTTAGTAGTTAAATTCATTTTAAAAGGCTATATTTAGAATTCTAGCATAATGAATTGGCCCCAAGTAGTCTTTGAGCGGAAATGTAGTAGTTAAAATCATTTCTAAGGGCCTTCTCCCGAAATCAAGCCCCATGACTTGGCTCCCAGCATTCTTTGAGCGGATATTTAGTAGGTAAAGTCATTTTTAAAAACCTTTTTCTATAATACATCGGAATGAGTAGGCTCTAAGCAGTCTTAGAGCGGAAATTTAGTATTTAAAGTCATTTTTAATTGCCTTTTCCTAAAATGTAGCCCCATGGATTGGCTGAAATCTATAAGTAAACATCGTTTTTAAAAACCTTTTCCTATAATACATCGGAATGAATAGGCTCTAAACAGTCTTTGAGCAGAAAGTTAATAGTTAAAGTCATTTTTAATTGCCTTTTCCTAAAATGTAGCCCCATGAATTGGCTGTAAGCAGACTTTGAAGGGAAGTTTAGTAGTTAAAACTTTTCGAAGGGCCTTTTCTTGATGTATATCCTGATGAGTTGATTCCAGGCAGATTTTGAGTGGAAATTTAAAAATCAATTCCAACTGAAGGGCTTTTTACTGAACTCTAGTTTTATGAATTAGATCCAAGCAGAATTTCAGCGGAAACTTAGTAGTTAAAGTCATTTGTAAGGGCTTTTTTCTGAAATCTATCCCAATGAATTGGCTCCCAGCATACTTTGAGCGGAAGTTTAGTGTTAAAATCATTTGTAAATGCTATTTCCTGAAATCTAGCCCAATGAATTGGCTCCCAGCACACTTTGAGCGGAAGTTTAGTAGTTAAAGTCATTTGTAAAGACTATTTTCTGAAATCTAGCCCAATGAATTGGCCCCAAGCAGTCTTTGAGCCGAAATTTAGTAGTTAAAATCATTTGTTATGGCTTTGTCCCGAAATCAAGCCACATGACTTGGCTCCCAGTATACTTCAAGCGGAAGTTTAGCAGTTAAAAAAATTTTTTAGATCCTTTTCTTGAAATGTGACCTCATAAATTAGCTCTAAGCAGTCTTGGAACGCAAATTTAGTACTTATAATCATTTGCGATGCCCTTTTCCTAAATTCTATCCCAATGACTTGGCTCCAAGCAGATTTTGAACAGAAATTTAGTAGTTAATATCAGTTCTAAGAGTCATTACCTGAATTCTAGCCCTATGAATTAGTTCCAAGCAGACTTTCAGCGGAAACTTAGCAGTTAAAATCATATGTAAGAGCCTTTTTCTGATATCTAGCCCAATGAATCGGCACCCAGCATACTTTGAGCGGAAGTTTAGTAGTTAACTTTGTTTGTAAAGGCTATTTCCTGAAATCTAGCAGTATGAATGGACTCCCAGCATACTTTGAGCAGAAGTTTAGTATTCAAATTCATTTGTAAAGCCTATTTCCTGAAGTCTAGTACAATTAATTGGCTCCCAGCATACTTTGAGCGGAAGTATAGTAGTTAAATTCATTTGTAAAGGCTATTTCCTGAAATCTAGCCCAATGAGTTGGCCACAAGCAGTCTTTGAACAGAAATTTAGTAGTTAAAATGATTTGTAAGGGCCTTCTCACCAAATCAAGCCCCATGACTTGCCTCCCAGCATACTTTAAGCGGAAGTTTAGTAGTTAAAGATATTTTTTAGATCTTTTTCTTGAAATCTAACTTCATAAATTGGCTCTAAGGAGACTTGGAGTGGAAGTTTAGTACTTATAATCATTTGTGAAGGCCTCTTCCAAAATTCTATCCAAATGACTTGGCTTCAAGCAGATTTTGAGCAGAAATTTAGTAGTTATAATCATTTCTAAGAGTCTTTACCTGAATTCTAGCCGCATAAATTGGCTCCAAGCAGACTTTGAGCGGAAGTTTAGTAGTTAAAGTCAATTCTAATTGCCTTTCCCTAAAATGTAGCCACATGAACTGGCTGCAAGCAGACTTTGTAGGGAAGTTTAGTAGTTAATATCTATCGAATCTCCTTTTCTTGAAGTCTATCCTGATGAATTGTCTCCAGGCAGACTTTGAGCGGAAATTTAAAAATCAAATCCAACCGAAGAGCCTTTTACTGAAATCTAGCCAAATAAATTAGTTCCAAGCAGATCTTGAGCAGAAACTTAGTAATTAAAATCATTTGCAAGGGCTTTCTTCTGAAATCTAGCCCAATGAACTGGTTCTAAGCATACTTTGAGCGGAAGTTTAGTAGTTAAATTCATTTGCAAAAGTTATTTCCTGAAATCTAGCCCAATGAATTGGCTCCCAGCATACTTTGCACGGAAGTTTCGTAGTTGAGTTCATTAGCAAAGGCTATTTCCGGAAATCAAGCCCCATGACTTGGCTCCAAGAATACTTTCAGCGGAAGTTTAGTAGTTAAAAATATATTTTAGATCTATTTCTTGAAATGTATACTCATAAATTGGCTCCAAGCAGACTTGGAGCGGAAGTTTAGCACTTATAACCATTTGTGAAGGCCTTTTCTTAAATTCTATCCCGATGACTTGGCTCCAAGCAGATTTTGAGCGGAAACTTAGTAGTTAAAATCAGTTGTAAGAGTCTTTTCCTGAATTCTAGCCCAATGAATTGGCTCCAAGCTGACTTTGAGCAGAAATTTAGTAGTTAAAATCTTCTTTAAAACCCTTTTCCTATAGTCCATCGGAATGAATAGGCTCTAAGCAGTCTTTGAGCGGAAATTTAATAGTTAAAGTCATTTCTAATTGACTTTTCTTAAAATGTAGCCCCATGAATTGGCTGCAAGCAGTCTTTGAAGGAACGTTTAGTAGTTAATATCTTTCGAAGGACCTTTTATTGAAGTCTATCCTGATGAATTGCCTCCAGGCAGACTTTAAGTGGAAATCTAAAAATCAAATCCAACCGAAGGTCCTATAACTGAAATCTAGCCCTATGAGTTAGTCCCTAGCACACTTTCAGCGGAAACTTAGTAGTTAAAATCATTTGCAAGTGCTTTTTTCTGAAATCTAGCCCAATGAATTGGCCCCCTGCATACTTTGAGCGGAAGTTTAGTAGTTAAATTCATTTGTAAAGGCCATTTCCTGAAATCTAGCCCAATGAATTGGCTCCAAGCATACTTTGCACGGAAGTTTCGTAGTTGAGTTCATTAGCAAAGGCTATTTCCGGAAATCAAGCCCCATGACTTGGCTCCAAGAATACTTTCAGCGGAAGTTTAGTAGTTAAAAATATATTTTAGATCTATTTCTTGAAATCTAACCTCATAAATTGGCTCCAAGCAGACTTGGAGCGGAAAATTAGTACTTCTAATCATTTGTGAAGGCCTTTTCCTAAACTTTATCCCAATGACTTTGCTCCAAGCGGATTTTGAGCGGAAATTTAGTAGTTAAAATCAATTCTAAGAGTCTTTACCTGAATTCTAGCCCTATGAATTGGCTGCAAGCAGACTTTGAAAGGAATTTTAGTAGTTGAAATGTTTCGAAGGGAATTTTCTTGAAGTCTATCCTGATGAATTAACTCCAGTCAGACTTTGAGTGGAAAATTAAAAATCAAATCCAACCGGAGGGCCTTTTACTGAAATCTAGCCCTATGAATTTGTTCCAAGGAGAGTTTTAGCGCAAACTTAGTAGTTAAAATCATATTTAGGGGCTTTTTTCTGAATTCTAGCCCAATGAATTGGCTTTCAGCATACTTTGAGCGGAAGTTTAATAGTTAAATTCGTTTGTAAATTCTATTTTCTGAAATCTAGCCCAATGAATTGGCTCCCTGCATACTGTGAGCGGAAGTTTAGTAGTTAAATTCATTTGTAAAGGCTATTTCCTGAGCTCTAGCCCACTCAATTGGCTCCCAGTATACTTTGAGCGGAAGTTTAGTAGTTAAAATCATTTGTAAAGGCTATTTCCTGAAATCTAGCCCAATGAATTGGCTCCCAGCATACTTTGAGCGGAAGTTCAGTAGTTAAAGTCACTAGTAAAGACTATTTCTTCAAATCAAGCATAAAGAATTGGCTCCGAGCATACTTTGAGCGGAAGTTTAGTAGTTAAATTCATTTGTAAAGGCTTATTCCTGAAATCTGGCCCAAGGAATTGGCTCCCAGCATACTTTGAGGGAAAGTTTAGAAGTTGATTTCATTTGTAAAGGCTATTTCATGAAATCTAGCCCAATGAATTGGCCCCAAGCATACTTTAAGCGGAAGTTTAGTATTTAAAAATATTTTTTGGATCCTTTTCCAATAATCCATCGGAAGGAAGAGGCTCTAAGCAGTCTTTGAGCGGAAATTTAGTAGTTAAAGTCATTTCTAATTGCATTTTCCTAAAATGTAGCCCCATGAATTGGCTGCAAGTAAACTTTGAAGGAAAGTTTGGTAGTTAAAATCATTCGAAGTTCCTTTTCTTGAATCTATCCTGATGAATTGTCTCCAGGCAGACTTTGAGTGGAAATTTAAAAGTGAATTCCAACCGAAAGGCCTTTTACTGAAATCTAGCCCTATGAATTAGTTCCAAGCAGACTTTCAGCCGAAACTTAGTAGTTAAGGTCATTTGTAAGGCACTTTTTCTGAAATCTAGCCAAATGAATTGGCTCCCAGCATACCTTGAGCAGAATTTTAGTAGTTTAATTCATTTGTAAAGGCTTATTCCTGAAATCTGGCCCAAGGAATTGGCTCACAGTATACTTAGAGGGATAGTTTAGCATTTAATTTCATTTGTAAAGGCTATTTCATGAAATCTAGCCCAATGATTTGGCCCCAAGCATTCTTTGAGCGGAAATTTAGTAGTTAAAAATATTTTTTAGATCCTTTTCTTGAAATCTAACGTCATATATTGGATCCAAGCAGACTTGGAGCTTAAGTTTAGTACTTATTATCATTTGTGAAAGCCTTTTCCTAAATTCTATCCTAATGACCTCGCTCCAAGCAGATTTTGAGCGGAAACTTAGTAGTTAAAATCAGTTCTAACAGTCTTTACCTGAGTTCTAGAACCATGAATTGGCTGCAAGCAGACCTTGAAGGAAAGTTTAGTAATTAAAATCTTTCGAAGAGCCATTTTCTGGAAGTCTATCCTGATGAATTGCCTCCAGGCAGACTTTAAATGGAAATTTAAAAATCAAATCCAATCGAAGGGCCTTTTACTGAAATCTAGACCTATGGATTAGTTCCAAGCAGACTTTCAGCGGAAACTTAGTAGTAAAAATCATTTGTTAGGGACTTTTTCTGAGATCTAGCCCAAGGAATTCGCTCCTAGCATACTTTGAGCGGACGTTTAGTAATGAAATTCATTAGTAAAGACTAATTCCTGAAATCTAGCCCTATGAATTCGCTCCCAGCATACCTTGAGCTGAAGCCTAGTAGTTAAATTCGTTTGTAAAGGCTACCTCCTGAAATATAGCCCAATGAAATGTCTCCCAGCATACTTTGAGCGGAAGTTTAGTAGTTAAATTCATTTGTAAATTCTATTTCCTGAAATCTAGACCAATGAATTGGCCCCAAGCATTCTTTGAGCAGAAATTTAGTATTTAAAAGCATTTGTAAGGGCTTTCTCCCGAAATCAAGCCCCTTGACTTCGCTCCCATCATACTTTAAGCGGAAGTTTAGTAGTTTTAAGTACTTTTTAGATCCTTTTCTTGAAACCTAACCTCACAAATTGGCTCTAAGCAGACTTAGAGCGGAAGTTTAGTACTTATAATCATTTGTGAAGGCCTTTCTTTAAATTCTATCCCAATGACTAGGCTCCGAGCAGAATTTGAGCGGAAATTTAGTAGTTAAAATCAGTTCTAAGAGTCTTTACCTGAATTCTACCCCTATTAATTGGCTCCCAGCATACTTTAAACGGAAGTTTAGTAGTTAAAAATATTTTTTAGATCCTTTTCTTGGAATCTAACCCTATAAATTGGCTCAAAGCAGACTTGGAGCGGAAGTTTAGTACGTACAATCATTTGTAAAGGCCTTTTTCTAAATTCTATCCCAATGAGTTGTCTCCAAGCAGATTTTGAGCGGGAGTTTAGTAGTTAAAATGGTTTTTAAAACCCTTTTCCTACAATTCATCGGAATGAATAGGCATTAAGCATTCTTTGAGCGGAAATTTAGTAGTTAAATTCATTTGTAAAAGCTATTTCCTGAAACCTAGCGCAATGAATTGGCCCGAAGCATACTTTGAGCGGGAATTTAATAGTTAAATTCAGTTCTAAGAGTCTTTATCTGAATTCTAGCCCTATGAATTGGCTCCAAGCAAACTTTGAGCGGAAATTTAGTAGTAAAAATCATTTTTAAAAAACTTTTCCTATAATCCATCTGAATGAATAGGCTCTGAGAAGTCTTTGAGCGAAAATTTAGTAATTAAAGTTATTTCTAATTGCCTTCTCTTAAAATGTAGCTCCATGAATTGGCTGCAAGCAGACTTTGAAGGGAAGTTTAGTAGTTATAATCTTTCGAAGGGCTTTTTCTTGAAGTCTATCCTGATGAATTGCCTCGAGGCAGACTTTGAATGGAGATTTAAAAATCAAATCCAGCCGAAGGGCCTTGTACTGAAATCTAGCACTATGAATTAGTTCCAAGCAGACTTGCAGTGGAAACTAAGTAGTTAAAATCATTTGAAAGGGCCTTTTTCTGAAATCAAGCCCTATGAATTGGCTCCCAGAATACTTTGAGCGGAAGTTTAGTAGTTAAATTCATTTGTAAAAGATATTTCCTAATATCTAGCCCAATTAATTGGCCCCAAGCAGTCTTTGAGCGGAAACTTAGTAGTTGAAATCAATTGTAAAGGCCTTCTCCAAAAATCAAGCCCCATGACTTGGCTCCCAGCATACTTTAAGCAGAAGTTTAGTAGTTAAAAATATTTTTTAGAACCTTTTCTTGAAGTCTAACCTCATAAATTGGCTCCAAGCAGACTTTGAGCGGAAGTTTAGTACTGATAATCATTTGTAAAGGCCTTTTCCTAAATTCTATTCCAATGACTTGGCTCCAAGCAGATTTTGAGCGGACATTTCGTAGTTAAAATAAGTTCTAAGAGACTTTACCTGAATTCTAGCCCCATGAATTGGCTCCAAGAAGACTTTGAGCGGAACTTTCGTAGTTAAAATCATTTTTAAAAACCTTTTCCTATAATCCATCAGAATGGATAGGCTAAAAGCAGTCTTTGAGCGGAAATTTAGTAGTTAA
Organism: Cladonema radiatum; assembly: GCA_025330745.1. Taxonomy (NCBI): domain Eukaryota; kingdom Metazoa; phylum Cnidaria; class Hydrozoa; order Anthoathecata; family Cladonematidae; genus Cladonema; species Cladonema radiatum. The sequence goes on along the minus strand of JANSTP010200884.1, from coordinate 3,158 downwards.
AGTCATTTCTAATTGCCTTTTCTTAAAATGTAGCCCCATGAATTGGCTGGAAACAGACTTTGATGGGAAGTTTAGTAGTTAAAATCTATCGAAGGGCTTCTTCTTGAAGTCTATCTTGATGTATTGCCTCGAGGCAGACTTTGAGCGGAGATTTAAAAATCAATTCCGACAGAAGTGCCTTTTACTGAAATCTAGCCCTATGAATAAGTTCCAAACAGACTTGCAGCGGAAACTTAGTAGTTAAAATCATTTGTAAGGGCCTTTTCTTGAAATCTAGCCCAATGAATTGGCTACCAGAATACTTTGAGCGGAAGTTTAGTAGTTAAATTCATTTGTAAAAGGTATTTCCTGAAATCTAGCCCAATGAATTGGCCCCAAGCAGTCTTTGAGCGGAAACTTAGTAGTTAAAATCAATTGTAAAGGCCTTCTCCCGAAATCAAGCCCCATGACTTGGCTCTAAGTTCAGTAGTTAAAAATACTTTTTAGAACCTTTTCTTGAAGTCTAACCTCATAAATTGGCTCCAAGCAGACTTGGAGCGGAAATTTAGTACTTATAATCATTTGTAAACGCCTTTTTCTAAATTCTATTCCAATGACTTGGCTCCAAGCAAATTTTGAGCCGATATTTCGTAGTTAAAATAAGTTCTAAGAGCCTTTACCTGAATTCTAGCCCCATGATTTATCTCCAAGCAGGCTTTGAGCAGAAGTTTAGTAGTTAAAATCATTTGTGAAGGCCTTTTCCTAATTTCTATACCAATAACTTGGCTCCAAGCAGATTTTGAGCGGAAATTTAGTAGTTAATATCATTTTTGAAAACCTTTTTCTATAATCCATCGGAATGAATAGGCTCTAAGCAGTCTTTGGGCGGATATTTAGTAGTTAAAGTCATTTATAATTGCCTTTTTCTAAAATGTAGCCCCATGAATAGGCTTCAATCAGTCTTTGAAGGAGAGTTAAGTAGTTAAAATCTTTCAAAGGGCCTTTTCTTGTAGTCTATCCTGATGAATTGCCTCCAGGCAGACTCTGAGTGGAAACTTAAAAATCAAATCCAACCGAAGGGCCTTTTACTGAAATCTAGACCTATGAATTAGTTCCAAACAGAATTTTAGCGGAAACTTAGTAGTTAAAATTATTTGTAAGGGCTTTTTTCTGAAATCTAGCCAAATGAATTGGCTCCCAGCATACTTTAAGCGGAAGTTTAGTAGTTAAAAATAGTTTTAGATACTTTTCTTGAAGTCTAACCTCATAAATTGGCTCCAAGCAGACTTGGACCGGATGTTTAGTACTTATAATCATTTGTCAAGGCCTTTTCCTAAATTCTATCCCAATCACTTGGCTCCTAGCAGATTTTAAGCGAAAATTTCGTAGTTAAAGTCAGTTCTAAGAGACTTTACCTGAATTCTAGCCCAATGAATTGGCTCCAAGCAGACTTTGAGCAGAAATTTAGTAGTTAAAATCAGTTTTAAAAACCTTTTTCTATAATCAATCGGAATGAATAAGCTAAAAGCAGTCTTTGAGCAGAAATTTAGTAGTTAAATTCATTTGTAAAGGCTCTTTCTCGAAATCTAGCCCAATGAATTGGCTCCAAGCAGATTCTGAGCGGAAATTTAGTAGTTAAAGTCGGTTCTAAGAGTCTTTACCTGAATTCGAGCCCCATGAATTGAAACCAAGAAGACTTTGTTCAGAAATTTAGTAGTTAAAATCATTTTTAAAAACCTTTTCATATAATCCATTGGAATGAATAGGCTCTAAGCAGTCTCTGGGCGGAAATTTAGTATTTAAAGTCATTTCTAATTGCCTTTTCCTAAAATGTAGCCCCATTAATTGGCTGCAAGCAGACTTTGAAGGGAAGTTTATTAGTTAAAATCTTTCGAAAGGCTACTTCTTGATGTCTATCCTGATGAATTGCCTCCAGGCAGACTTTGAGTAGAAACTTAAAAATCAAATCCAACCGAAGTTCCCTTCACTAAAAGCTAGCCCTATGAATTAGGTCCAAATAGACTTTCAGTGGAAATATAGTAGTTAAAATCAATTGTAAGGGCCTTTTTCTGAAATCTAGCCCAATGAATTGGCTCCTTGCATACTTTGAGCGGAAGTTTAGTAGTTAAATGCACTTGTAAAGGTTATTTCCTGAAATCTAGCCCAATGAATTGGCTCCCAGCATACTCTGAGCGGAAGTTTAGTAGTTAAATTCATTTTTAAAGGCTATTTCCTGAAATCTAGCCCAATGAATTGGTCCCAAGCAGTCTTTGAGCAGAAATTTAGTAGTTAAAAACATTTGTAATTGCTATTTCCTGAAATCTAGCCCAATGAATTTGCTCCAAGCAGTATTTGAGCGGAACTTTATTAGTTAAAATCATTTCTAAGGGCCTTCTCCCGAAATCAAGCCCCATGACTTTGCTTCCAGCATACTTTAAGCGGAAGTTTAGTAGTTAAAAATATTTTTTAGATCCTTTTCTTGAAATCGAACCTCATAAATTGGCCCAAAGCAGACTTGGAGTAGAGGTTTAGTACGTATAATCATTTGTAAAGGCCTTTTCCTAAATTCTATCCCAATGACTTGGCTCCAAGCAGATTTTGAGCAGAAATTTCGTAGTTAAAGTCAGTTCTAAGAGTCTTTACCTGAATTCTAGCCCCATGGATTGGCTCCAAGCAGACTTTGAGCGGAAATTTAGTAGTTAAAATCAGTTTTAAATTACTTTTCCTATAATCAATCGGAATGAATAGGCTAGAAGCATACTTTAAGCGGAAGTTTAGTAGTTAAAACAACTTTTAAAAACCTTTCCCTATAATCCATCGGAATGAATAGGCTGTAAGCAGTCTTTGAGCGGAAATTTAGTAGTTAAAGTCATTTGTAATTGCTATTTCCGAAAATGTAGCCCCATGAAGTAGCTGCAAGCAGACTTTGAAGGGAAGTTTAGTGGTTAAAATCTTTCTAAAGGCCATTTATTGAAATCTATCCTGATGAATTGCCTCCAGGAAGACTTTGAGTGGAGATTTAAAAATAAAATCTAACCGAAGGGCCTTTTACTGAAATCTAGTCCTATGAATTAGTTCCAAGCAGACTTTCAGCGGAAACTTCAGGAAGAAATTTAGTGGGATTCCGACCTGGCCCACACTACGGCCCAAAGTAAATTTATATGCGTATATTATATGTT
>JANSTP010200773.1:0-10399 GCA_025330745.1 Cladonema radiatum | reverse complement strand
TTCATACCTTGACAAGTTTCACCTTTGATCTGATGAGCTACTTCGTACCTTGACGAATGTTCTTTGTAAAGGCTTTAGCTTTTGATGATTTAGTTCCTGTTATGGTCTAATTGAAAGCTATGTATTATTGAAAACTTAAATATTCCATGTTCAAGGTGAATGTTATTTCATTGCTCTTACAAGGATAATAATTTTCTAGGTTGGGATAGCATATTACTTTTTCTGGGAAAACATTTCGTTCTGTCTTTATGCTTTAGGTCATTGACAATTAAGATAGCAGGCCACTGATAAAGTCAGAATGAGCTCCTGTCTTCAATTTCATACTCATAAGCTTACATGCAGGTGTCAGGGTGTTGTTAAAGTTATCTTTTGTTTTCAGGTATTGAGCGACCCAAAGAAGAAAGACATATTCGATAAATATGGAGAGGAGGGATTGAAGGGGGGTATGGGCGGAGCTGGCCCTGGATTTTCCAGTTTTCAAGAGTTCAACTTTTCTTCCTTCGATCCACACGATACATTCAAACGTTTTTTTGGTGATGAAGATCCTTTTGCAGGTACCAACAGTTCTTTCTCGTACGGTTTTTTCTTTAATTTCTACCAGTTGATCTGTAAAATATCCCCTCTTTATTTAAATATTGATCTGACCTCACTCTACTCGGCAGTTTTTCATTAGGAGTGAAAGAAGACATGTGTAGAATTATGTTCCTTCTTACATTTTTTTCGAGCCTTGGTCGGAAATACTTGAAAATGTTCTGTAAAAACTTGACACCACAAGCTGTAAGAAATGTGAAAGCTAAAAAGTTTATTTCATTTCGTTAGCTCCATTTGCACTTCATTTGTTATAATTCGTAAAAATGTATTTCATATTAAATCTTATTTCAGGGATGTTCAGTAATTTCGGTGGATTTTCAAATGATATGCATGGAGGTATGGGCGGAATGGGTGGTATGGGCGGAATGGGAAGCGGGTTTTCCGGTATGCGTTCCAGTCCGTTTGGAGGTCAACTTCGACAAGACCCGCCAGTAGAACAAATACTTGCTGTTACGTATGAAGAGTTGCTGACTGGAACGACGAAAAAAATGAAGATCACCCGAGACGTGATGATTCCGGGAACCGTTTCCGTCAAATCGGAACAGAAAATACTTGAAATTGTCGTGAAGAAAGGGTGGAAAGAAGGGACAAAAATAACGTTTGCAAAAGAAGGAAATCAAGCGGCCGGTAAAGAGCCTGCTGATATTGTTTTTGTTATAAAGGATAAGCCACATGCTCGTTTTACTAGAGACAAAGAAAATAATTTAATATACAGGCACCAAGTATCATTAAGAGACGCTCTAATTGGTACAATATTTCACGTGCAAACATTAACGAATGAAAATATACGATGTGAAATGAAGCAGATTTCTCCAACAACAAAGCATATTATAAAATATGAGGGTTTACCTCTACCAAAATCTCCAGAAAGACGTGCTAACCTCATTGTAGAGTTTGATATTATTTTTCCCAAACATTTAACAGCTGATCAATTGAATACCATAAGGCATGTTTTACCGCCCTGACTATCCTCTTCATCTTTGTGAAATAAGTGTCTTGTGGGTAGTGACAAGATGATGGGTTCTTACGAATGTCTTATGTTAACTTTCAATGCATACATTGGAACATCAGAAAGAAATGATTAGTAGAAACGAAAATATGCATTTGTAGAATAGTTGAATATGTACAAATAAATAATATCTCTTTGTAATATATGACAATTGTAGACATATCAGTTTTGAAAATGAAATGAGTTTTGAAAATGAAACATCTAGATATTCTACTTAAATAAACGTTGACTTGTTCATTGAACAGTGCTTGATGTATTAATTCTTTTTTTTTTTTTTTTTCACGCTTAATTAGACTCAAAGACTTTGTGTATCCAATTATAGTTTCTTTGAAGTATTCAGAAAGCAGTTATAGAGGACACCGATGAGCTAGAAAAAGTTATATCATCTTATGCCTGGTGTCGGTTGATGTTTTCATACTATTCTCATGGAAAGTACGTGATACTGGAAAATGAAATCTTCATTTTTGAGAAATTTCTTTTGAGTTTTTCAATAATGCAGACCATCATGCGATAACTGAACCCTATAAACTTTTCATCCTGCGATAACCTGGTCCTGACAATCTTCCCATCATTCCAAAGCCATCCCTACAAACTTCTGGTCCATTCAAACCCCTTCAAACGAAACGCCATAAGAACTTCCCTAGAAACTTGATATTCCCATAAGCCTCTAATCTCTAAACATATTTCATCTTTGCAAACATCACTCCTATTAACCTCCCGATTCTTGCAAATCTTTGACCTTTATAAATTTCTTCTTCATAGTAACTCGTGGACCATGTAAACCGCCCATTCAAAATTGCGACAATGTTTTCATTCTTACAAACTTCTCTTCGGTAATAACCTCTCATCCTACAAAACCCTGATCCGTTCAAGCTGCCTACCTCCACAAACTTTGTCAGTATAAACCCCTGGTTCCTGTAAACCTTTGGTCTCTACAGACCTCTCACCCCAACAAGCTTCTAATCCCTAGAAACTTCGATCTTACAAAGCCCTAGTCCCAGCAAAACATCTCGTCCCTTCAAATTTTTGGTCCGTAGAAAAACCCTTAATACTATCGAGCCACTGACTTGTCTAAAACTTCTGCTTCGCCAACCGCGGCACAAGGAAAGAAGCCCTGGGGACGAGGTTGCTGCTTCGCTTCAAGCTTATATCTTGAGAAGTGCTTTACGTTTCATTCGATAAAGAAAAGGGTTAAACAAAATTTTCAAAGTAATTTTAGTTTTTAGCATAATGACAATGTTTACAGTAGAAAGAAATCATTTAGAGGGGATTTCTCTATTATATCAGCGAAAATTTCACCTAGTACTACCTCTCCACGATTTGCTTCTAGTGTAAGCTCCGCCTTAATAATACAAGAAATATCTTTTTATATACTTTTTATATTTACAATATATAAATTCAATATGTTATAAAAATTTATAAGTTAAAGATGGAGGAAACTTTTTAAGTGGTGTGTAGCACTTTCAAACTAGCAACTAGGTAAAATATGAGCATTGGAAAGGTATAGCAAGATCGTAGCTTTGCAATTACGTATACTGTAGAAATATTTTCTCGCTATGTGTACATGGTATGCTAGATATAAGGAGCTTCTACGAGAGATTGCAAATGAACATTGAAAGAAAAACGAAAACCTGACAGAAAGATCACTTAAAAGACGAGGAAGGCGCATCACTACTCATGATGACGTCATAGCCGTCTCCCCGAATTCCTAACTTTGGAGTCCTTGGTATCGTACTGAACTTTAAAGTGTCTCCATTGAATATCGATTCCGGAGAATAAAAATCTAGATCAAAATTGTTCTTCCGATCCAGTGTCGGAAATTTTCCCGGAGTATTCCGAGGTAGAGTTTTGAATTTTTCATCGGAAGAAGAGAGTTCTTCGTCACCCATATACCGATTGGTGCTTGTTGAAGTGAAGCTTATCTGCTTGTTCAAAGGGGACGTTTTCAATGGCGGATTTTTTATCTCCGTTTTGAAAAAGAAACTACCATCATTATTTCTACTATTTGTCGCCGACGTATCGGAAAAGAACTCGTCATCTAGCCTACTGTTATAATACTTCATGACGTCAACTAGATAGCCGAGTTCTTGAGCTTCTTCGTGCGACAGTGACCCGGAATGTTTGCTTGAGTTGCCCTGCAATTCGGATTCATTGTCCGTTTGCGTTCCCTCGTCAATCGAATGACTTCTACGGACGGAGCTAATTAGTTCATGGTTGCTTGTTGTTTTCGGTTTTTTGTTGAGCGTACCTTCTCTATTGAGTGTAGTTTGTGTGGAGGTACTGCCATTAGATGTCGTAACTACGACTGTATCGTAAGCGACTGGAATGGAAGTTTGTACAACGGGACTTGAAACTTCGACTGCAGGTTGTGCGTCTTCCATATCAACCTTGTCCTTAGTCTTCCTACATTTTGCGCATAGAAAAACCAAGCAGCAAAACATTGCAAGAATAAGTATTCCACCAGCCATACTTAACGTAACAGCGAGCAGAAAACCTCTTGGCTTGGCTGAAAATGAAAAACACTGTTAATAGGTGATAATATGATATTAATCAATCAAACACTTGCAATCACCTTAACCACTCTGTCAGGACCATTTTCTCACTAAAATACTCACTAAAACATGTACTTGAAATAACCTTTCCAACAAATTAGTGGCATCAAAGATACTTAATGCGACACTTCAGAGTTTGAATTTTTGGTGATTAAAGGCTGGTTTCGGGAGTCTATTAGGGGAATGAGGATCAGCAACTTCAAATATTGTTTCCAAAAAGCTCTTATACAAAATAATTTTCTGTTTTAATGAACTAAAATGTGATTTTTCGGTGCGTATCATTTTCAAGTAAATACTAAGCATGATAAATACTGCCTATAGCTTGAATTTGGAGAAGGGTAGCTCTTATAGAGGGGTGCGTTTATTAAAAGTAATAGAAGGAGGAGCTTATTTGAAACATTGTGGTCAATAGCCTTGTTAACCGTGGCACAAAAGCTCCATCTCCCAGAACATTAAAAAATAATTAGATAGCAAATATATGAGCAAAGAGTAGGGGGAGGGGAGGTGTTGCCTCCATCCTCCCCGACAATAAAAAACGTCTTACCCCTAACTCTCTTTATGATTAATCGAGTGTCGAGAAAATAATATAACAGTTGTAATACCAACGGCACACGTCCCGACGTTTTGCTCGCCGTCACGTTTCCATCTGACGTCGAATTCGACGATGCAGTTGGAGTAACAGAAGAATCTTTATTGTTCGGGAAATTGACATTATTAAACAAGCGAGGAGGAGGTCCGTCGATGTCGTTTCGTTTTTCTAAGCAATAACAGAATTAAAGAGGAATAAACCAAACAGAAAATATGTATTTAGAATTTTACTTCTTGAAAAAAACATCTGACATCGATTTGTCTGACCGAAACGACAATATAATTCAATTTTATTATTGATTCCAGAAATCAACTATCCAAATTTATAAGGACGTTTTAGTACCCTAATGATATTTCCGACTTACCACACTCGTACGTCACTTTGAGTACGATGGCCGTCTGACATGACGTCATTCCACTCGGATCACTGGAATCCGATTCATAATTCACGAAACATTTCTCTTTTTTATTGCAGTTTCTTTTCACCTCACCGACGAGTTCTAATATTGGACATTGAACGGAGGGTTGCTTGCTTCCCAAACAAAGTGTTGAATTCTTGCTAATACTTTGATAGAACACCTCATACACTGTCAAAACATCACCCGGTGCGCATGTCAAACGTTTTATCTCGCCATGACACACATGCATGCTCCGGTACTCTGTAGGTAAAGAGAGATTTTCTGGAGATAAAGAGAATTCACATTATGGAGAAGGATATGATGGAATCAAAATGGAAAATGAAAGGAAATACAGTCGAATCTCTTTAACTATAGCGCTTGTTTTCTCGAAAGTTCAAGTCCTCAAAATATTCCCCCAGAATATTCAGCGGCTTTTTAAGGCTAAAACACATTTGTTCCAGTATGGGTTTCGAGTGTTCACTGCATACCAAGAATTTAATAGAAAGAAAAGTTGCTTAGTTTCCATGGTTACATTTTATCTCGGGTCTGCTTCATAATAGCCCGAGTGTTTTTTGTGTTCGGAACTTACATAAATTGTAATCTATAGGATTTGGATGTGTCCGTAATATATAATCAACACAAATATTTTAAATTATACAAGCCTAGATCTAGCCTAGATAGTTTTCCATACCGTTATCAAAAATATGATCAATTTTTTTTTCGACAAAACAATGACTGTGATTATGTAGTCGCGACCGCATTCTATAAATCGTTTGTTGATTTGCCGGTCATCATTTTCTGTTAAGTTATGAAAGAAATTTTAGTTTAATCTAACACATCTTTTTTCGCAATATAAACTATTGACCGCCACGAATTGTTGGAGATGAAAGTGTCTTTCCTTGAAAGTGACAAGATAAGTTTTGATGAGTGTTTCTATAACCAAAATAAATCAAGGGAGCGGATGACTCATTAATACTGATCACACATGACAAATTGTGGTTTGAAAAAATTCTCACAACGGTTTATGTTTTCTCAGTAAAGTTTTTACGTGAGAGATAACAGTGCTACCACTTCATGTATAAAGTATATGCTAAGGTGATGCTTACGTCACACGACTCTTAGGCGAAAGATACCACAAATATAATACCAGACAGATTTGAAGACAACCTAAGCCATGCTAGTTGAATATTAAGAATCTGTAAGGACTTCTCGTTCTGGAAAAAGCAGGAAATTGGGTGAAGGAAAGACTTAAGTATCGAGATCTTTAAATTCGTCTCCTTGACTAGTTCCTACTCACTGTCTTGTAACCACAAAGTCGGGGAAAGTAGAAAATAGGATTTTTATCTAGTCTAAACTTTTCCCGGTGTGATTTTTATGACCTAGCATAATTTTCCACTAAACAACTGTGTCATTTGCAGAAACTAGAAGAAGGTCGTTAACTTTCAGAAATCAAACCCAGTTTAAAGTTTTTCCTCTTCCTATTCTCCAACGATAAATAGTGGTATTGTAATATTTTCCCCTAGTGAACTGTAAACTGATGAGCAAGGGTGTTTCTGAAAGTGCACTTGAGTTGTCATCTAAAGATCATCTATATCTTGAAAATGAACAATAATCAATTTTAGATCATCAAATTACAAGATACTAATTAAAACGAGGTTTGATACCACTGGGAGCTTTTGACAAAATTAATATGGAGGGTGGTAGGAAGGTTTGGGTCCAGGTGACATAAAGAGCATAGGTTAAACAACTGTTTTTTATGAATTTGATAAAGTTTTCTTTCATTCATACACAAGAATTCGAAGGGAGTCAAAACACTCGTAGAGTGCAATGATATATAGTGCAACCTCCGAATAGCGGACACCTCACGGACACTTTTTTCGAGACTGGATGACGGTCAAACCCTTATAATAAAAAGCTCTATATAGTGGACACCTCCAAATAGCGGACACTTTTGGTTAAGACCCGTAGGTGCCCGCTATTCGGAGGTTTCACCGCTGTAAATAAACAAATAAATAAAAATGAATAAATAAAAAAAATGAGCAAATAAATAAATTAATTAGATTCTTAGTTTTAATAGTTTTATATTGTTTCCCACAAAATCATTATGTAAATAAGAGATGATGAAAAAATCCGTTCCTGCCCCTCTCCTTACCGCTATTCAAGTAGTTTCTTATTGAAAGCTTATAAATAATCCATTAAACATTTCCCGACGGATATTTTCTTTTATCTTGCAAAGATTTAAATATTCATGAAAATTGGCTTACATTCTAATCGAAAAATTTTCCTACTTTCCTTGCCTGCTCTCTTATGAAAGCAAAAAATCCGAACCGAGCTTAGGTGCGTAGTGCGTCACTGAAGTAATAACGAGCACAGAAGGTATATGCAACTGCCATGTGCAGGAAAAAAGCGGTCTATCTCGCCGGAAACTATGCTTATCTATTATCTCGTCCGTTCAAACATATTGACTGTATTTGCGGAAAACAGGGAATTGTATATTTAATACACACAGGAAAAATTAAAACGACAACTTCTTAAAAATAATATGTATATATCTCCGTTATATCTCTGTGTCCCTCCGTTATATTGGAGATTTTTAAATAAAAAATGGCGGAAAAAACTTGCTAGTTTTCTAAACGTTGAATTTGAAAGCAGATAAATAAGAAAGGAAAAACTTTCAACCGTATTTTTCAAGGTAAATTGACTTCTTTGTCAGAAAGATATACGTTGCGCAGGAAACTTTAGAGAAAGCTACTAGACTCACAAAAGTTTAAAGCACAACCAAATGTTAAGGTTACTGGACTCACAAAAATTTAAAGCACAGCCAAATGTTAAGGTTTTAAAATAAAACCAATTAGCAGTATACAGACGTAATAAGAGTTTCGAGCAAATGGACTCAGTGGACATTGTATCGTATGAAATACATGCAGTGGTATCGTATTCATGAGTCAAGTAGGTCAATATAAAATCTGCTGTGATGTATTTTGATTAGAGTAGGAACTTTTTATTAACGATGAGATGAAGTGCTGTTATTAATATAACAATAAACCCATGTGCTTAAAAACGGGTGAAAAAAAATCCGATGACAGGTTCATACCGACAGAGGTTCGAGTCCTTAGGCGGCTCACTCTAGGGTTATTTACAGTAGAAGGGAAACTGTCAAGTGACGTTCTAGACACAAATGGGACCATGAAGTACGTCAACATCCAGGGGAGTCAGTTCAAATAGGCCACAAGATTGTGTGCCTTCACTTGAAAAGTAAACGTTACGCGACTCAGAGTTTCCAAATGGAAATTCAGTAGACTTGGGGCCAAATCTTGGGTATTTCAACTATTTTGATTATCAAGTGGATAGCTGAGTAAAATAGCGGAACTATTGGAAACTTATTTCTAAAAATCTGTGGACTCGATAAGTCAAGTTCTCAATGCTAAGATGTGGTGAACTAAAACTTACCTCCGGTACAAAACTGTGCTGCGAGTAGCTGAATAAGCAAGACAAACCAATTGCTTCGATCTCCCGAACATACCTTCATCACAACAACACAACATTAAAACATTTTACATCGATTCGTTTAACATTTTCTTCTCATAGATTTTATCATCTTACTGAAAAATATGTTCCATGAATGAAGCTACACAAAAAATTTCTTTCTTCTACAAGCGTCTGCAAACAACACTCATGTAATGAACGCGAGAAAATAGTTTTGAAGGAGAACAAGAAAAGAGTGTTGTTGAACGATACACAAGAAATCACATAACATTCAAGCTTAAGCGAACTAATACTATCATCGTAAAAATAAGCTCCTCTCAAAGAAAAATATCAAAAACGGAAATTGGAGGTTAATAAAAATTTGCCATCAAAATAAAAGTAGCGGTTACAGACAGACTGCATGATTCTAATCAAATCGACTCATTACAAAAATTTATATTAAATAACTAAAGCCTGTCATCTGATCATGATGTCATTTTATTAATCTTCAAAACACCATCCGACAAAATCCTTCTCCAACTCAAATTGATATGTTGGCTGATGACACGAAACGTCTTTACATGTTTGTTTTCAGAGATTCTTACGACCTCAAAACTACAACCTATCTTGATAATCAAAACAAAGCTTTATATTCGCAAATATGTAAGCAAATGTTAAAACGCACAAAAAGACACTCGATAGAGTGTGTATGCCTCATTAATATCGAGTCTTTGCTTATCGCTTTTCAAATTACATTTGACCATAGAAACGATGACAGAAATTGATAAGCGTATGACATGTTGTCAGTTGAGTTGTACATACATTCAATTTTATCCAACGTCCCATGCTGAGTTCGATTCCGAGATGGGAGGCGTAGAAAAGAGCGGAAGGGGGAGGCGCAGGATATTTTTACATTAAGAGACAGTTTACATAATAGATAAAACACATTTGACACAATTACAATGACCCCCGGCTGGAAAGTTGGATAAAATGGATAAAATTGTGAAAATTGAATTGATTCAAACAAGACTGCTTTAAACATCTCCGCCCAGCTTTTATTCCAACAATAAAAATATTTATGAAATCATTGGTATATCGGCATTGAGAGCATAAAAAAACCATGCTTAGATTAGGCCTTGGTTTCAGACAAAGTTGCCGGACACTTCTAAAAACATTTTTTTAAAAATGACTGTACATTAACAGAAACCGCAAAGAAAAAATTACATTACCGTAAGAAAGAATCCATGTCGAAGGAAGGCATATGGTATTTTACACGTTATATTTAGCCACAAAAATTTTTCGACATGTTCTTACAACACTCATCCGTGATTATCCCTCCCATATTTAAACTTGTTCTCTTAATCATGTACTTATGAAAATGACGACAATGACGTTTCAAATGTCGCTATCTTCTAATCATCTGCAAATCCACACATCGACATATCCAAATAATTTTTAACAAAATTGATACCATCGTCACAGGAACGACTTCATACTGACATGTGTATTGTTAGCTTGAACTTCCAAAATGAAGAAAAAATCTTTGAAGCGTCTAATTACGCTGCTTAAAAGGTTCCCAACATGAACCTTTGGTAAGCTTAATTGATAGAGATAAGCCAGTCTGGATACACCAATTTTTGAACTATACACCGACAATACATGACCACAGTCTATGACATGACTAACAAACCAACAAACGACCTGATAAATATACCTACAAACTTTCTATTAACAAAAATGACAAGGAACCTTTCTTTGATATTTAATGTCGTCTATAACCATCACAAACAATACAG
>JANSTP010200662.1:0-11699 GCA_025330745.1 Cladonema radiatum | reverse complement strand
CAATACTTGATCTTTGCTAGCCAAAGACATATATTAAAAATGGCCTTGAAGATTTTTAATACAAAATTCGGTCATTCTATGGCAACCACGGTAAAATTTAGGGAAACTCCGCATAAATTGTGCTGAAATATTACAGAACTAATATAGTTCTATCAATCCTATCTTCAAATCTTTTAGTTCTAAATGATGAAAAGTAATTTTAAAAAAATAAATACATAAATGAATCGCATATTTGGAAATCTCTTATCATGTATAGAGTGCTCGATACTTTGTGAATAACCAAGTGAGCGATAGTATATTGTTATATAAATGAATATAAACACTGCCTGTAGGCTAATACATAGACTGGGAACAAGTTTGATTTTTATGATTATTGTGAAACCAACATCTGTGTTGAAAATTATTTTGAAGTTCACTAGGAGAAACTTTGTCGAAACTTTCTGTTTTGATACTTTTTAAAAAAGAATCTTTGTCGGAAAACTGGATGTCGTACTATTGGGCTGTATGACAAGTGGACAAAAAAAGTTTTTTTGAAAAATATGTAAGATAAGTGGGATGTCGGACAAGTGAAATGTCGTACAAGTGGGCCGACCCCAATTAGTTAGTGGTTCTAATGTAAGATTTTCAAAGAAATTTAAAGCATGTAATACTGTGTAAGGTTACTTAATCATTTCTAGGTATCTATTTGTAGCTATTGATAGGTACCTAGTTGCTAGATTACGGATGTGTTTCTGCGCACTTTTCGCTTATTAAAAATAGAGCTATGTGCCTGTCAGTCTAGCTGACTGCGAGCACAAAAAATAGGTATATTCATCGAGTGAGATGGCTGCTTTCTTTTGAATATGTTAATGGAAACAGATGATTCTGTTCATTACCAACAGTTGTAAAAACACTTGCTCTATGTTATTCATTTCATCTATCCCTAGTCTGTTACGAAAAGGTAGATTCATTGATTGTGATTGATGTTTAGTTTTGAATCTGCTAATAGAAACCCATCAACGAGCCATTAATGAGGCTCGTCACCACTTGTTGCATAGACACTTCCTTTATGTAAATCATTTTGTCTATTCTTAATTTGTTATGAATATGTATATGTAGTACATAGTTTTCATTTCATTTTGTTGTTTTTATTTACAGATCAACTTAACTGCATAATACCTTGAAGTGGAATATCAAGAATAATTTATGAGGAGAACAAGATTTACTTGGAGTACCTGAAACGGCCATGGCCAAACGGCGAAAGTTTTATAGATTCCTGGATGCTCTTCTGCAGCTGATATTTCATATCATTTTGATGAAATTATAAAGGCCTCAGACAAACTTCATAAAACTTAATGGCCGTGCCTTGCGGAGCACACCTGGGAACGTGCCCTCCCGCCTTGAATTTAATGTCCCTTCTTTATTTGATGAAGTGAAAAAAATTTCTTACATTGCTTACATTAATAGCGTACGGCAGTACGCCATTATTAATACACGTATTTTTTATTTATAAGCAACTTGAATTTTTGCCTGCTACTAAAGTTGCTTAAAAAAACTCACCAATTTGGTTCTAAAGTTGCTTAGCAGTTGCTTAACATTTTGGTCAATATTTTCAATTGAAGCCCATTCAAGCTTTTTTGATAGAATATATTACTTTTTTTAAATTTCCTGTAAAAATGTTGCTTAGATTAACTTTACATCGTACTAAAGTTGCTTAGAAAAATTACAGTTTTCGGTACTGTTGCTTATAAAATAGTTGCTTATAAAAAAAAGTGCGTGTATTTACGCAATTTCCTCTTAAATTTAGAAATTTTCAAATTAGCGATTCTAGTGGCGAAAATGGAGAAAATGGTTTTAACCCTTTTTCTTGGCCATTTCTTCGTCAAATTCGATAAAATAAATTGAAATTGAAACTTCTTAGCAATTCTAAAGGACTGTTTTTTTACTCCATTAAAATTCATCCATGCAATGTTGAGTTATTGCGAATTTTGTGTGTTGTCTAGTTCCGTGATTTTTGTCGTATAGCTCAAGTAAAATATTCTCTAACATTATGTAACAGCTTTTTACAAAAAATTGCCATACGTTTATGAAAAGCCAAATAATTTTTCCATCGAAAAACATTCTGCATGAGCCTTGTATACTATAATTTATAGAGCTTTGATTCAAAATGCTTGAATTTTTTTTCATAACAATAAAATTTGCCATTCGATATCTTGAGAATGACATAACGTATGGCTCTGAAATTTTCAAAGAATAGCATTCATGTTTGGAATTGGGTGCTAGGTAGTTGGAATCAATTTTTAAAATTTTTAAACTTTGGATATAAAGAAATAAAATTTGTGGATTTTGAAAATCCATCTCGTAGTTTTTGGATTTTTATTATCAAAACAACTATGTCACGTGATCATAAACTTCAATATCTCACAAATCAGTTTTTCGCAATCGGGTTGTTCCGCTTAATTAGTTTTAATTAACAAACAACAAAGTCTTGTCTTGAAAACTTCACACTAGAAATCATGCTATTTTTCAAAATCTTCTTTCTAAAAGTACTGTATTATTGAACTGAGTTTTAAAATACGAATTTAATATTCTAAGTTCACTAGTTTGCTAGATACTATGATAGATGTTATGATAGTAGTATCAAAGACAAAGCTAGCTAGCTTACAGTTTGTTTTGATTTCTCAAGTTAGCTATCGTTACTCTTTATGCTACCACAGTACCAAACCGTTCTCAAAATGCTCATAGGAACATGTTAGTCACTTTGCATGTATAATCGCTATTTCATTTTGAGACTCAATATTCTTGAAAAATGTTCCTCTAAATTTAGTTTTTTTCGACCACTGTTTGACTTGAGTTTCAGGTTTTATTTAGGGCCATAAATTTGGGTCCCTACAATAATTTATTTTTCTTGGAGCACAGAACTTAGCATACAGAGTTTTGCCAGAGTGAATGTGAGTGTTGAAACATCCAAAGGCTTCAAGCAAATGATTTAGACAAATTTTAATTTGCTTTGGGCTGAACAAAATTCAGTAAGCGAATTTAATTGAACACCGATAGATTAGGCTCTTTTAAGTTTGTATATCGCTAAATACCTACAATGGAAAAATGGCCTTGCATATATGTGATTATGGTTCTACGCTCCTTAGTTTGAGATGACAAACGTATGAGTAATATCCATAGTCTATCAAAAGTATGATTTTATATCTATCAAATTCCTTCCGTGAGCAAAACAATGAATATTTATTAGAGCCATTTAAAAAACAATTTTATAAGCATGCAAGCCTTAAATGTTAGCAAAAAGTTAGAACAAGCTAAGAACAAGCTGTGGTTGGTGGTTCTAAAAAAGTAATAAGAACGTCTATCACTCTCCTATTTTTAGAACAACTTTAACTAATAGCAGGACTTCTAATAATTGACTTTAACCATCTTTGGATTCCAAACGAATGTCACTGGTCTTTGTATTAGTTTTTGTTGATTTTTAAAATTGTTTCTCTTTTTTCATCACTTCTTGCATTTTCATTTTCTTGCATTTTTCACTCATTGCAAGGCGGGTTTACATGTGGCAGAAGTGCTCAATAGCATTCTCGGCTTCCTGATAAACATTTTTATCAAAAATCTTATACTATATATAATAAAGTATAAGGTAATGATAATGTAGGCAGACGTAGATAATGCACTTGAAATTCTATGTTATTGGTGTTTATGTATGTATGTATGTATGTATGTATGTATGTGGAATGTGTGTTTGAGTTTATGCATTTGGATGTAAATATGTGTGTGTAAATATATGTCTAAATATGTTATTGCTTTTAGAATTTCAGTAGAGTGTTTATACTGATTTTATGATAATATGTGTATGAACATTTTTTTTTCTTGACTACCCTTTTGTCAGAAAATATTTCGTTTTTATCAATAATTCTGTCAATTACTTTTCGTTCACTCAATCTCTTCCATACATTACGCCAATGTTTTCACCCTTAACATCTGTGAAAGTAGTTTGACACAGTTCACACCTAGGGTGGAGTACTAAATGTTATACTATGACTTTGTTCTATGGTAGAGAAAATATATAAAAACATGGTAAAAACAATGTTTTAAAAAATTTAAAAAAAAAGAAACACAAATAAGCTAAGTTTAGGTTATATCAGGGCAGATATTCTATCTAGACTATATATAAATAAAAACATATCATTCTATTTTTGGTCTAAAAATTAAGAACGACCAGGCCCAAGTTTGACACTGGCCCAAGACAACACTGTTTTTTGCACCAGCTGAAAGGTGGTGTTTTTGCTCTAGCAGAGAGCGATTTATCGCGCAATCTATCAATATGAACGTATTGAGCCTTGCGCTCTTGGGCAAATGGGTAAAATCTTCCCAGCACGCCTTCAAGCTGCTTTTCAGTAATTTGGCTTCGATAATTTTGTTAAATAAATAACTAAAGGGACATAAATAACTCATATGATAAAAACTGTTTTTTTATTCTATACATATTTGTACATGCATAAACCATGTATTATGAAGGTTGAACATTCGTTCTGAAGGTTCTTTTGGGCCAAATTTCAATACTTCCTCTGGCAATGGATTTTAGGATTGAATTCTGAAAGTTTCAACTATTCATTTTCACGGTACAGTACAGGAGATTATTTTGAAGCCAAAATGAGTGCGCAAAACATTCGTCTTACAGGTTTCCTTGACTCCATTTCCACAAGAACTCCTGGCAACTGGTCAAGAGGGTAACTGCAGAAAGTCTTAATCGATCAAAATCACGGCACCGAATTCCAAGAAAGAAAACCCAAGGCATATTAGCATTTTTAAGGCCATTCAAAAAAATGACCTAGGGCATTTCGAACACTACGCTAATTTTTAATTAAGAATCATTTCTCAGGAAAAATACACTTTCAATAATGACTTCATTGCATAACATCAAGGACTATATGCCCGTGCCTCACTTAGGCACATCTTTGCTTTATCGTGTTTAATCGCATTAAAAACCTATCAGTACGAACAGCATACTTGCGATAAAGATACACTGGATAAGAACGACGCCCACAAGGTACTGCACTTTCCTCCCGACCCTTGAACTTCTTCAAAAACCAGTTCAAATATTGTTCCAAAAAAGCCTTCGCTTAACTAGGATCCTCTATCAGTAGGACGCGACGCCCAACAGGGCCTACATAAGTAGCGCACTAGCTCGATATTTAGTGCACTTTTCACCCGTCTGTTGGAGCCGGGTGAAAAAGATTTATCTACTGAAAATTTATCCCTTTATTTACTGGGAACGTAAATCACGCTGATAAATTGTTTTTCTAATGTTTGTTACCAAAGTTTTTAATTTTTTTTCTGTCTTCAGAGAGTCTGACATTAATATTGGTAACGTACTACATACTATGCAAAAATCATTTTACACAAGAAGGATGGCAGCAACCAGTTTGAAAACAATTAATTTTTTTTAAAAACTTCGGAGTTTTTCGGAAATCCCGGGTAACCAAGGCAAATGATAAAAATGTTGGAAGATAACCTTTTTGGGAATATACGTCTTATAAAATATACTTCCATTTACCAAAGTTTCAAAGCTACCAAATTTCTCCATAGGAAATTAGAAACAACAAGGGAACACAGTGCTTCAAAAACGTCCGATTCTCGGCCTCAAATTCTAAAAACTGACTTTAGTTACTACACTAATGAGTAATAAAGACATTAAAAGAAGAATAAGATCTTAAAAGTTTGATGAAGCCAAGAACAACAAGAATACACATGTGAATTAATATTTTAGCCGAAATCTAAAGTGAATCTAATAAGCTGTTAGATACACATTACAAAATGCTTAATAAGTTTGATAATAATTTCATATTTTGTTTGTAAAAAAATCAGTTGGTAACATAGTAAGAAACTTGGTAAAGATGTTGGTACACCAAAGGGTAGGTCTAAAACCTTTCTTTCCTTTTGGGTAACAGGTGTACTAAGTTTCGTTATCTAAAGCCATTTAGAACTGGACATATTCAAGCTTTCTTAAAATTATCTGACTTATGACGTCAGTGCCCTCAGCAGCTGGTATTGAGACTACTACTACTACTACTACTACTACTACTATTACTACTAGTTTATTTATAATAATACTTTACTTAACGTTCACGGAAGATGCAATAGCTATTTCGTGCAAAAAATATAATAATTTACAGGAAAGCTAATTTAAGTCAACTATTGCATAAACTAACCGAAAATTGAAGAAATTAATAAAGAAACAACAACAACAAAAAGAAAGAAATTACAATTTAGCATTTCAGGTTACGCCGTTACAATAAATAGTAAATAGCTAAGTAAGCGTTACCTAATTAAAACATAATGAAAAATAATATTTTGAAAAAAGAACACGTTTATTTAGAAATGCAACCAACATTGATGCGACCAAGATTCTTGAAATAAGGCTCACATAATCGACAAGGGCAGGGCTCCAGGACCCATTTTTTGATTTTTGATTTGAAGTCAGTAAAAAGTAAACTAAGCGAGGGTATAAAATTTCTCGTTCCTGTTTGGTAACAGGTGTAGCATGTTTTGTCGTCTAAAGTTGTTTACAACTAGAGGTATTCAATTTTTTTAAAAATCACATGACCTATGACTTCGAGGCTCTAACAAGGGGGGATTGAGGCAAAGAATAAGAGCAAAATTTTTGTTACCATTTGGGTAACAGGTTTTCTTACTTTCATCACCTAAAGTTAACTAGAACTGGAGATATTCAAGTTTTCTTAAAGTCACGTGACTTATGACGTCTTAGACCTTAGCTGTAAGCAAATACGTCTCAGAAGATACAGGACGCCAACAGCAAAATACCTACAAAGTTGGAAGTAGATTTCATATTCGCTTCATGAAAATATTAAATTTTTGGATTTGGCGATATACCACCTGTAATTTAAGCCTTAGCTGCAACCTAGCAAAATGCCTACCAAGTTTGAAATACGTTTCATATTTGGTTCATGAAAAATTTCAATTTTTCATTTTGGTGATACACTTTTATAAGTCATTTTTATAAGTCGAGATGTTCAATTTTTATTAAAATCACGTGACCTATGACGTAATAGGTCTTAGTTGCAACCAAAAATGCATCAAAAGATATAGGATGCCAACTGAATCAAGAGCAATAATAGTAATAACAATAAAACTTGTTATACCAATTATATTTTCAGGTTACTAGTATCCGGTAGGAAAAGTCAGAAGTAGTTTTCACTATAGTTCAAAATATTCATAAAACATTCAAAGGTCAAGTTTACAATAAAAATTATTATACAAAACTGGATTTTTTTTTCAGTCAAGCCTTGAAACACCTGTTGCTCTGGCAAAGGCGAACACAGTATCTTAGGTGAATAACAGGAAGTTACAAAATGCATATTAATAAATTTATCAATAGTCAAGGCCATATCTATATATGTTCAAACAGGGCAAGAATTCAGTTTTGACAGCATATAATTATTCAATTGTAAAGGCAATACCATAGACTAGAAATAAAAAAATACAGAGTTGAATACAAAATAATAATTGCAAAACTTAACGAGCAAAACTCATTATGTCGAATATATAAAAAATAGGACAGATAAATAAAACAGAAATAAATTATAAATTAAACAAATTGTGTAAACATTCGAAGAAGGGTCGAAATATGTGTCAAAGATATTTGATATCTCGAGTAGATTTTACGTTATTTTCTGTAGGCTGCTATTTCAAAACAAGCAGCCAAAAAGCCACTTTTAATATTTAACTTAAAAAGAATTCAATTGACTTATTTCAAAACTTTGTGAAGTATAATTTCAATTAAATTGCAATAATTTTTTCAAATACAATAAGCTCATTACTCAGTATTTTCAAAATCGAAAGAAATAAATTGTTTGGATGTTCTGAATTTATTGATTCAAATAATATCGATATATGTTGCGAATGAAGTTGCCTTGATAAAAAAGTTTTTCACAACAACACACCACGTTATTTTATTTATAAATTCTTAAATAGACAATCTTTTTGAATGTTCTAAATTTATTCATCAAAACAATATGGATAATGTTCTCAATTTATTCATTTGCACACAACAAAAGCCTTTGGATTGCACTCCACCTTTAATTACAACTTTCGAATGAATAATTTATTCGAATGTTCCAAATTTATTAATCGAAATGATATGGATGTTCAAAATTCATTCGCTGTGTCGATAAAAGTCCTTCAACACAATACCATGTTATTCGTAACTTTTGAAATAGCCAAATTGCTTCAACGTTCTAAATTTATCAATCAAAACAATATGGATATTAATCTCAGTTTAGTTTGCGGACATTAGGCTGAAAGACACTAGGCCAACAGACACTAGGCTGACAACACTTAGTTGAACGGGTACTAGGCCTAACGGACAGTAAGCCGAAAGGACACTAGGCCGAACGAATATTAAGCGGACAATACAGGAGGCCGACAAGCATTTCGAAGACAGACACTTAGCCGAAAGGCATTTAGCCGACAATAATTTTTTTTTATTATTTTGTATTATCAAATACCCTGAGATTTTCAATGTCAATTAGCTATTGTTTTAAACTATTAGGTCTGCACTTTTTCATTAAGTTAGTAAGTGGCACTTTCAACTAATTATCACTCTCAGCATAATTTTCAAAGCAATTTTTTTCGAATAATTAGACAAAAAAACTTACTGTTTTCTTAAAACACCTACTCAAATAATGAAGCTTAATTATTACTCTATTTCATCCCACACCTAATTTTCTCAGCAATTGTCATTGAATCTTTCTGTTTAACCGAATGTTGACTTGTAGCCTAGATTTGTCTCTCACCTTCAAGAAAACAGTTAATGAAACAATTTATACTAAATATGTCTAATTTTCTAATATTCAAGAACTAATGTTTTCAAGTAATATTTATACCCCACGTCAAGCCCCAGAATCTTTGGAAAAATTGCCTAAGCAACATGCATTTCCTTTCAGCTTACTGTCCGTTCGGCCTAGTGTCCGTTCGGCTAAGTGTTGTCAGCCTAGTGTCTGTCGGCCTAGTATCTTTCCGTCTAATGTCCGTACACCAAATTCGCACACGACAAAAGCCTTTTGATAGCTACCAACATTTATTCGTAACGTATTCAACAATTTATTCAAATGCTGCGAATTTATTAATGGAAATGATATGGATAATGTTCTAAATTAATTTGATAAGTCGATAAAAGTCTTTCGGCAGAACACGATGTTATTCGTAACTCATAATAGCCATTTTACTAGAAGGCTCTAAAGTTATTCATCGGTACAACATGGATAATGTTCTCAATTAATTCATTTGCACACGATGAAAGTCTTCTGATAGCCTGCTAACCTTTATCTGTAAGTTTTGAATGAATATTTTATTCGAATTTTCTGAATTTATTCGTCATAACATTACACATGTTTTAAAATAGTTCTCTAACTCGATAAAAGTCTTTCGACACATACAGTATCACCATACTATTTATTCGAAGTTCGGTTTAGCAATTTAGTAGCAATTTGCTAGAAGTTCTAACGTTATTCATCAAAACGATGAAGGTAATGTTTCTCAATTAATCCATTCGTACACATCAGAAGTACTTTGATAGCAAACCACATTTATTCGAAATTTTTAAATGAAAAATTTATTCGAACTTCTGAATTTATTCATCGAAATGATATTCAAAATGTTCTAAATTCACTAGCTGACTCCATAACAGTCTTTCGACACAACACCATGCTATTCGTATGCTATAAGCTATTCGTATACTCGCTATGAAGTAGAAAATTGGCTTGAACGTTCTAAGCACATTGATTCCTATTGAAACATATGTAGCTAGCTAATGGATAATGTTTCATGTTACTTCATCGAGGCATGAAAAGTTCCGACGTGACAGCAGACACAACCACTAATTCGTGACTTTCAAAATATAATAAACAATTATTCGTGTTTATGCATATACGTATAATATGCTGCGCATTCGATTGGTCGTGAATATAATTTATGACCAAATGCAAGAAAAAATGCTAACAGCTCTCGTTAGCTATTGCGAAGGTCTTTTTCTAGAAGCATCAATTTCTAACTGCTGCGATGGGAGAGGTAAGTTCAAGAGTGACATTAAACAACATAGTTAGTTTCAAGAAAATTGAGATGTAATCTCTCCTGTTCACAGTAATAACTCCTTGCAGTAAGCTCGAGGAAGATTTTCACGGTTGATGTCTGAATCTCCAAACCACTAATGCTTCTTTGCTGCTGTTTTGTAGTGATAAAGTTCATATCAGTTTTTCAGTATTTAGTTCAATACTTACATACATAATACAGTAATCCAACAGTCCAAAAAAACAAAGCATTTAAAAAGAGAAACAGCTTCAATCTGCTTAGCTCGTTCACCTCGCTCGCTAAAATCACGTTTGATTTCTCAATCTTAGTTTGCGGAAACCGTAGCTTCAAAATAGTGGAGATATTGGCCTTTTTAAACGGAGCTGTGTTGAACATAGGCTCATTATAACTAAGACAAAACAAATCCTGCTGAAAAAGAAGAAATACACAGGTAATCTAAGAATAATTTACCAACGGAAATTTTTAATAAAGTCGTCCAACCATGGTCAAAAATATTGGCACAATGGCGAGTCTTTTCAGTATAACTCTGCACCACAAGCGATAATTGAAAGGAGATATTTTTACTTGACTAGACAGCGATTTATCGGCCGATTTATCTATATGAGCCTTGAGAAAACCACCCAGTCTCTTCCTGGCTGTTTTTGTAGCCCTTTAGGGTGGCTACGGAGGGAAATCGCCAAAACTGCCCTTCCGCGATTTCGTTACTGAAAAATGGCATCACAAATGGAAAGTCAAAATCTGAAAAGTGCTCAGTTTTGCTCTGAATTCAAACTATTTTTGTCCAAGATTGTAGGCTTAATTGGACACTCCCCCCATATCCCCAGTAAACTACGTTCATCAACAAGCCCACTACACGAAGGCTTAAAATGCTAATACTAAAACAAGTCACAAATTTTTTGGTTTCATATGAATTTTTCAGAATTTTCAAAAGATATATGAGAGTCTTACATTATTTAATTTTTTTCGGAATGATAGCTTTGTACAGGGCAGTTTTTAGAGGGTATTCTTCCTTGCCCTCAACTAACAGATTCACAAATAACGAGTGGATAAAAACTGTTAGTTGATACTGTTACAATCTACCCGGAACCACCCTTCAGAATAGCCGGGTCGTTTAATATTTTTCGGTGGGCTACTAAATCAAGGATGAACTCAGGTGTGTTAAATTTATGTCGATTTGGTGAAACATGGTATGCTGGAGTGAGTTGTGGTAAGGTCTCTGTGGCTGTGGATTGGTGTGCTTGCTACATGACTTATAATTTTCTTATGCAAAGTGACATGTCCAGAATTAAAACTCTATTAGCCAGGAAAAAAATTATGAAAGGCTTTTTTAATTTAAATATCAGATAAGAATATCTGAAATTAGAATTCCTTCTTTTTAAATTTCCCAGGGGCAGATCTAGGGTTAGTCATGTTAGTCATGGTGACTAAGTGAAAATATGAATCAAGGTATTGAAAACTATAAAAAATGATAATAATTATTAATTTTTAGAAGCAATTTCATCAAAAAATCTCAAGTAAATATCAACTACCAGCGAAAACTTCGTTGTTAGTTTGTAATGGGCGTTGTTTTTGCGTTTGACTTTACATTTACGCTATTACGGAAAGGC
>JANSTP010200551.1:0-11700 GCA_025330745.1 Cladonema radiatum | reverse complement strand
AGCCTTAAGACAAATGTCGCCCTAAGTCATGTTTTTTACGCAAGAAATGTAGCCTTAAAGTCGATTTAGTATTATTATTATTATTATTGTTATTACTATTTTTTTATACTATTATGTATTTGCATTATTGTTTTATTTTTATTTTTTATTATATTTAACATTTTAGCTTTCCTTTTATTTACTGTGCATATTTCGGCGCCATTTTACTCTTTGTTTGTTTTATTCATCCTACTTTGTGTGACCCTAGACAATTTTTTAAATTATGTAACGTATTATTGGAATTAATTTCGGAACACCCTTTGTTAATTTGCGGTAATTTGAAAATATTGTTTCATAGCGATATACAATATAATTATATAATTTATTATAATTTATGCAATTCCTTTGTTGTAATATCTTTATATTTCTTTGTAACTATTTTTTTGAATTTATCAGTATTCACAATGTACCTGATGATGAAGTTTGATACTTAGAAACATGTTGTACAAATCCATAAAAAATGTTGTTTTACATTTAAATCTTATATTAAAAATGATAATATAATGTTGATAATAAAAATGTTTTTAAGTCAACGATATTCTAAGGACCAGTGGTCTAAAGTCTGGTCTAATTTGGCCGCGTGTTGACGTTAAAAAAAATGTTCCTCAGTTTGGATGTGACGGATGCCAAAAAGATGCTTCTTATTTTGCTGACCACCGACACTATATTATTATATCTCTGTGTATTAATTAAACAGCAAATTAATTATCTAGCAGTCATGGCCATGATCTATATATCACTCTAAAACTACACATAAACAACCAGCCAGCCAGACAGCCAGACTAACTTATTGCAGGGTAGTGAATATTAACATCTCGGATTGGCATCCAAAGAACTTGTCTTCTTTGCCTAATATCGGGTCCACCAATGTTGACTTGATAGCTCACACATTTTACCCTAGTATAGCCAGAGTTAATAATTGAATCAAAGTTTTGGCCAATATTTGATTCGAGAGCCAAAATTGAATTAAGTAGGGGATCTAGTTTAGATATTTTAGTGTCATGGAAAAACTGTGAAGTTTTGACCTATTTTATTTTTCCACAGCTTAAATTTGGGGCCTATTCAACCTGGAGATTATAATTAATTTGTCATTTACTTAAAAAATACATTCCTGGAAAGAAGTTTTTTCTCATTCAGAAAACATAGTTTTATTGTATTTTTAATGATGTACTAGACTGTGCTATCACAAGTTTTTTCACTTTGTTAAAAATATGGAAGTACTAGTTTGTCTTTTACTCTTTTAGAAAGTGAAAGATTGTGGAAATGAGGATTATCGTGTCAACTCTAATTTCAATTTTACTGATAGGAAATGGTTTTGGACATAGTTCAAGTGGCATCTGTGACTCAAATGTTCTTTCTGAGGGAAAAAAACATGCCATTACCATCTTTGTGGTTTTTCGAACTTATTACAATTATAATATTGCATCAAAAATTACTACAGAGCTAAAAAAGTATGGCGATTCAATTAGCTCCAATCACTGCATGTTTTGCTTGTTTAATTGCGGTATATATGAAAGAAAAACAAATGCTCCATCTTTTTTGAATAACCAAACAATGCTACAACGACTATTTTCTCTGCTGGTAGACTCTCGTATATCTGACATCACTCAAAATATTGTTCAAATTTATCTTGACAGTGAAGTTGGTAGCATCGATATCATTTCTTCAGTAAGTATGTTCATACCATTTCCTGTACTTATTCACAGATCAAAATATTTTAATATCGCAAGAGATATGGCATTACTATCCAATACACATACCTACTGCCATTTGATTGACAACCACCCAATTAAGTATGATATTCAAGCATACGTGAAATTTTTATCTGACAACAATATTCAGTTTTCAGCAACCTTCTATGACATTAATAATATAGAAACCGAAGATGCAGTTAATAAAGTTGAAAGGGGGTCTTCTTGCAATGTTTGTATGGGACCATTCTATAGAGTTTCCAACGAAAAAGATGCAATGGATGCTATAGAAGAAATTTTGATGAGAAATGAAGTTAAAGTGGTTAACTTACTATTCGAGCCAGAATCATTTCTTAGAAGGGTTTTTCCGATATTGAAGAAAAAGTACAACAGTCAATTGACGTTTCTGTACTATGATTTATTTTACAGATAGCAGCTAACTCTTTTTAATTGCTGAATATGCAAAAATAATATGGCAGCATGATATTTATGAAAACTACCCTAAGCTGGCACGAAAACTTAAAACTCTTATGCTTCATTCCAGGTACGGCAATGAAACATTCAAGAAGTTTCAAGTAAATAAAAGGATTCGTGAAATATATGATTATTGGTGTAACAATAGGAACATCTCTTCTGAATATACCGACTATTGCAAAGACTCAACAATAACTTGGCTGGTTCCTAAACGTTCTGTACGTTGGCAAAACCCCTGCAAAAGAGAATGTTGCAAGGGGTATTTTCTGAATAAAACAGCAGAATCAACTTGTTACAGTTCTTGCAAGCAATGTCCAAAACATTTTTATAAAAATGAATGTGGAAAGCATACTTGTATTGAATGTCATGTAACAACGACATCAAATGAAAATAGAACCGCTTGTATACCACTTGAAAAAATTACAATTAAACCATCCTATGTCCATGTATTTTCAGCTGTTGCATGGTTTTCAGCTATCGGATTACTTACTTCTAGTCTCTTCTGCTGCATCTTCGTGCGCAACAGAGGTACACCTGTTGTTCGTTCATCTGATGGAAGACTATCCATTATACAGTTGGTGATACACTGTATTCTTCATATATTGCCGGGTTTATTGATTCTTATCAAGTTTGAGATATATATTCTTTGCTTTAGTTTACTGTTTTCCGAGGTGTTGTCAATATATTTAGTTAAAACATTTAAAGTATTGCATATATTCAATGCTACTGCCAAAATTCAAGATCATATGGGCCTAAAATTGAAGGGACTTTCTATGATCATTTTTATTGTTGTTATTAATATTGGCTATTCCCTGCTGTTATATTTTAACATTCCAGAGACATATGAACGATGGGGAGACGAACAGAAAGATGTCTGTTGTGAAAAGCAGACTAGTTCATACCTTATTTATGGAGAATTGACATTCATTTCAGTTTTGGCATTAGTTTGCGCTTTTTACTCAAATCAACAGAAAAACATACCATCCACATACGACAATGCAAAGTTTCTCACTCCAGCTATGTTTTCCCTGACTTTTATCTTGTTCTTAACATACGTAGTTCATGGCATATATGCAGGAAAAGATGAAGTATACATTGCGATAACTGCAATGACGTTTATTGCAAATATTGTTACAATGATGATTTGCTTCGGTCAGAAAGGTTTTATCA
The DNA here is from genome assembly GCA_025330745.1 of Cladonema radiatum. Taxonomy (NCBI): domain Eukaryota; kingdom Metazoa; phylum Cnidaria; class Hydrozoa; order Anthoathecata; family Cladonematidae; genus Cladonema; species Cladonema radiatum. The sequence goes on along the minus strand of JANSTP010200551.1, from coordinate 8,326 downwards.
TAATATTTCGACCGCATATGAACACAAAAGAATATTTCAATAAAAAAAGGATGGAAGTTATGCGACTTTATTCTTTAAGAAAAACTCAAATGAAAACTTGAACATAATGGTTTACTTTTTGAAGGTTGATGTGAAATATTTCAAATGAACAGTAAGATATGCATTACTCAAGAGAGCTCTGAAGACGCAATACCAACTACATTGAAATGGAAACAAACATTGTTTTAAGTGTACATCTTAGTTAGGGAAATAATTGTAAAGACGGAAGCTACGGTCTTTTTAGTGCTTGGTTTTTACTTTTTCAATAATGTTTTCTGTACTCGTGTAACCTTTTTGCATAAATACTAGACTTAACAATCTGTCTTAACCTTATTGTAAATTGGGGAAGGGCAAAATTCACCCTCCCCCTGTAGGTTGTTTAAGTATTACTCAAAAACTAAAAGAGATTTTGTCATTAAACTTTGTGGCTGTTAACAAATTTCAACTGACAACATTTTCATTAAAAAAATAATTTGTGACCAAGCCCACTTTTGCCATGGTATCGCCCAACTTACGGCCAGGTAGGTCAAATTTTGGGTCATTTTTAGGCAAAAGCCGAAATTTGGTCCCAAAACGTTTGTAACTCGAAATGATAACAAAATAATTAGTTTTAGTAGAAAAATAAAGGAAACCATACAAAGCTCTTTTGGTTTAATTTTAATGGCTCTCTAAAGTTGGAAACCTGAAAATTTTGATTTTCGCAGACTATTCGGCAAAAAGTGATGATGTCATCAAATTTTGATGATTTTATAACATAAATATGGTACAAAAGTGTTCAGAATAAGTTGGTCTATTAGTTTACCAACTTTCATTGCTGTACCATAAGTGGTTCCCAAGATTTCAAGGGGGGGGGGGGTAAAATTAGCTTCTCCTCTCAAGTTTGAGTAGCCCCTACAAAGGCCAGTTCCAATTCCAGATTACAACTACAGAAGTAAGTAACAAAGAGCCCTGCAATATAGCAGTGACCGCAAAACCTGGCAACTAGCAACTATTTTAGTCTAGCGTGACTAGTTGATTCAAAAAATAACAAGAGAGAGAAAAGGTTTACTGAATCCTAAAAGAAAAAACCCTATCATGTTTGCCTGAGACGTCCAAGGGAAGCGTTGCGATTGGCTGATGAATTATGTAATGGAGAAACCCGTTATGTATAAAAGTGATTCGATTGGTTACTAAAACAATAGAAGAGATTGGTCTGGAAGTTCTGTATTTTAATTGATTTTTAAAATAAACAAAAGGAGAATAGAATGTGTACTCTAGGATCCAATATAGTGTCAAATATTCAACAAGTCAGCCATTGTCCGAGGGCACTGAATAGGGGTGTTTTCTATTCCTGCATACTTAATAAGATAAATTTGTCGACATTGGGACCAGGTCGGATATGGTTAGATAAGCTAAAGCATCTTATTCTAAACAGCTCAATAAGAATATAAGATGAAAGAATTTATTCACATAGACTAAACCCTATCTTAGGAAGGGGTAGTGGTAGAGGAATCGATTTAAAAAGAGATTACTAAATTAATCGTCAACTGTGCAAAATTACTCGAATCTGATTGGCTAAGAAGGCAAAAGGAGAGTGCAATTAAATCGCTAATTGCACTCTATAGAGTGCAATTACATTTATTGATGAAATGCAATGAAAGAGTTTCTGATTCTGGCTGGTTTTGTTTACTAATAATTCCATGGTTTGATTATATCACTGTCTTTTATGAAAAAGAAAACAGTCAAAAATTCAGTTTAAGGGGTTTTATAATATTTGCTCCCCGTTAAAATAGTTTTAACACGATATTTTATGCAAACAATATCGATAGTTGATAGCATTGACAAATGAAAAAATGTAAAGCAAAGTCAGAAATTTTTTTCATTCAGGAGTATAAAAAATATTGCGTTGCATTAAATTTGACGTACCGTCAAAGGAGAAAAACATTACAAACTTTAAATAAATTAGAAATTAAACAGAGGACGAGGGAAAATTACTCAGATTTTATCCTCCTTACGAGTGATTGATCGTTAATTGCACTATAAAACATGCGACATTTTACATTTTTGTTTGCAAATCAAGTTCTAAATTAATTGCCCAGTTTACTTGGCCCAAATTATTGGTCCAATTTTGATTTCAATTGGTTTAGTATAAATGATTTTAATGATGGTCAAGTGAATAAAAATTCTTAAACTCGTTGAACTCATAAAGCTTTCCTGTTAATCTTTTTGTATAGTATTTACATTTAGTTAGTGTTTCAGTTGAATGAATTCTAAAGCTTCTTTCTACAGGGATGTAGAAAGAGAGTGTCCCTATATCAACATGATTCTCATTTTAAAACTTAGTTTTTCAAATTTCGATTTTGAAAAATAACAAAAGTAAAAAGCAAATATAAACACAAATTAATAAATTGAAAACAATTCCTGTGAAATATTTCGTAACGGCAGCATTTCCGTTGATCTATCCTTATGTATCTCTGTTGTATCATCTTCTGAAAGAGAAGCTAGAGTTGTAGATTTCATTCTCTGATCCAGTGAAACTAAGTGCTTATTTAATTTTCGGTTCACTTTTTTAAGATATCAGGAACCAAGCTATTATTCTACGACGCCAAATATAGCAGACCTAAGTGACAATCGAGGTAAAATATTAGCAAAATATAAGTGGTACATGATGTATGTGGTCAATTTTTGATGACAATAATAGACAGAAATGTACAAAAGAAAAATTAAAATGTGATTTGCATAATACAACGACAAAGGTTGCATGAGAAAAATTTAAGTTACAAAATTAAGTTTCTCTTACTCAGCAATATCATCCATATTTTGAGAGCACATTTCCACGGTTTTATCAGATATTTATATCATTCTTGTAGGATAAACATGGGTTCATTGAAAATCCCACCTTGAGTATTACCCCCGGAAAATGCAATCGATGTCAAAGTAATCAGTGGCAAAGTTTTCTGGGGGCAGTTTTTCAGGGCGAATTTTCCTGATACCAAGGACATGAAACAACGAAGTAAAATAAAAGCAGAATATTTTAGATTTATAATTATGATTTTATAAATGGAAAATTTTCTGCTTTAATTTTACTTTGCTATCACATAATTATCCTATCACTATCAGATAAGAAAGACAAGAAGAGGAAGTATAAAGTATAGTAGCTTCAGGGCGTTTATATTAAATAGTAATTGAAATTCAGGTATAACGAACAATCTCAGGGAAGTTTTGTTTAGTCGTCCTAGGCTCTTCTTTGGCTCATGACTTTAGTTGTCGCATTTAAAGAGAAGTTTAGTTGAGTTCTCTATCTTTGAAATATAATTTTCGGTGAAATTTGATATATTATAGCCACAAACCATCAATTGTTTTTAATTTTTCTTTAAAAAGCCTACAATTAAAATGCATTGAAGTAAAATGGAAAGTTTGTTGATTTTTTAATTAATAAAAGAAAAGTTGGCAACGTGAAGAATTTTTGCTACAAGATTTAAAGGATGTAAATATGCGTCAATGCTACCTTATTTAATCTTTATCGCCACATTAAAAGCAATCGAACGGTTAACATATGCAAAATATTTGACTTGCCCATTCAAGATAACTTTTAAAAAGTGTTTATTTCAGATCTGAGATATGACAATTATTAATTCAGTTGTTATGCACTACGCTTTCAGAAGCTCTGAAATATGGTATATTTCTTGATAGATTCGACACCTACAATCGATCTGCCTTTAAATGAGACAATAATAATAAAAGAAAACATATAAATCCCTGGCGAGATTTATTTTTTTGCTAGTGGATCACCCAACTCTGTCAGTTTAACTATAGACAGAGCTAAAAGTATTTGAGCCCCAGCTAGCTAACTTAATGGCATTCTATCTGGCTATGTTTTTTAAATGTAATGTAAGAGCAAGCTACCAGTGTCTTGAAACACAAAAAGCTAGCTATGTACGACCTCTACTTGTCTTCTACAACCGGCCTTAAGAACCAAATTTAACAACAGGACAATAATATATATCGAAATGAAAGAAAAAAATAAAATTTTTCTTGAACAAGACTTGAACGTGGCTTACTTTCTGAAGTGGGTTACGTAAGTTCCTCGTTTACATGAGTACATGCTTAATGTGTGCTGCGTGGGTTACGTTGGTTGCATGCCAACGTGGGTTCTTCAAAAAGTCATGCGGTTTTCATGGGTCCAATTTATATGTGGTTTTCATGGGTCCCAGAGTAACGTGGGTCCAAAGGGTCAAAAGGGCCCTGAATCATGTGGGTCTTATACTTTTGCTTGGGTTCCTGAAAAAAAAAAAAAATAAATGAATGTTATGTTATGTCTAACTAATTATACTGGTTCTGGAAATACTAGAAAATGCCTCAATACTGCTGAAGAGTTTTCTCCTTATAATATATGCGATTAACTTCTTCATTCATAAAGCAACTAAAAATTTGAAATTTCATTCGAATTAAAGTACGTTATTAGTGGGCTAAATGATCTTGTCAGCCACCCATGATGACACTTCATCGTGGCTAAGTGGAACATTTCATCAAAACGTTTCTCACTCAAAAATAAATATTTTAACAACCAATCAGTTGACACGCAAACCCCATTTTTTGCGAAAAGGTTGTTGAAAAACTTTATGAACTTTTGCGAAAAACTTTATGAACTCCATTAAAAACTTCAATAAATTTAATGAAATTCTGCCAAATTTCAAGTTCCAACTTATTGGAAAAAATGTAAAAATTTCATCATGGCACTTGTCAATGGAGCAATCAATTTTTTTTGGTTGTCTCTGATAACAAAAACATCAACAAACAGGGCATTGCCGTTAGTTTTTCTCTCTAAAGTCATACGTACCCCTCTGTGAGTGGAGAGGGTAGGGTCCACTCAAAGAGTCCAATTCCTAAACTTTTAATGTGTATTTACTATTGCTATCTGCTGTTGCTCCAAATAGCAGAACAAAGCTTCGGTGCTACATCTTCAAAGAGTGAAGAAATATATATTTGAATGCATTCGAAAGCAATCGTTCGTGAGAAAATTTATTGGAACTTTATTCGGAAAGTTTTTTTTGCAACAGGCAAATGTCAAAAATGAATAAAATTAAAACAGAGAAAGTTTTTTCTTCGCTTTCAATCAATTAAAAAAAGGGAAATCTTAGCAACTTTTTTTCACATAAATAAAGACAAAAAACCAATGCTATTGATAATCTTGAAGATAGACTTTTAATTAATTCATTTATTTTGTGCGCATGCAAGGGGATTCATTTTAACCTCAGGCAACCCCTTCCTCTACATTTTCCTTGCTCCAAAAAATATAATAATATTGAAAATCAAAAGACTTTTGGTTAAGATTTTTATGACTTGTCAACAAATCACATAACACACCATTTGGGCACGTTTGATGTCTATATCTGTCCCCCAAAGTCTCCTATAGAGACTTTGTTGAGTGTGGTCGGTAGCATTTTTGAACATAAATTTTTAAAATTCGTGATTTTGAAGCCCCAGATATTCTAAACTGCCACTAAAACACTAATTTTACATTATTTCCTTCCAAACTGATATGTTTAGCCACCTCAATTTATAGAAAATGCCAGAATGTCATTGACCAGGTGCATTTGATGATGACGTCATTGCTAGTTAGTGATGTCACAGGAATCATAATGGTATTATTTTTTTTCATTAAGGGTTGTAGTTATAGCGTGGTGAGTTTTATTATGTATTTCTCTGTGGTTCCTGATATTTTAGTGGGGGGACACTTTACCCCATGACAAATAGGGTTAAAAGACGTGCTTTAATACATAGATATAAAATATATAATAGATGTAGAGTGTGTACATAATATGCACTGCTGTAAAGTTCGCCTGGTCTTACTACAATCAAAGTCATTAAAATTAGAATTTCATGTCAAGAGAAAAAATAGGCGATGCTGTCGAAGGTTTTTTCCAACTTGCTAGACGTCCAAATTTGTAAATGTAATAAAATTAGTTGACTTATGACATTTTATGTTTTCTTAAGGCAATTTCCTAAAGCATATCTTAAGCATAATTGAACCTCACGTTGCCCTCGTACCAGAGTGGCACGCTACGTACCCACGTAACCCACCTAACCCCGCAACTCACTAACGCATATAAGCCACGCACGCACGTAAGCACTTAACGTACAAACCCACGGAACCCATTCTAGCACACCACTCTCACGCAATTTCGCAGACTTTGTGCTATTGAGTTTTCAATAACCGGATAAAATTTATTTAATGTGAAGTATTTAGTTTTTTTCGGTTTTACTTTTGTCTTCATCACTATGAAATAAGGCAACTGTTTGCAGTTTTTCTCATTTTGAGTCGTCTACTATCATCATTATCATCATCAAGGAAAGCTATAATCCCCAGCATAAATTTTTTATACCTTTTTATTGCTACAGGCATTACAGAATTATTGCAGCATTATTTTGTGGGATTACTGATAACAAATAAAAGATATTCACTATACACTGTCCTTAAACATTAATTTTTCAATTACAGGGTGCAGCATGGAATTAATTTTGTTCTCTGACCTAATTTGGTTTTTTCTAGGTCGTTAATGATTATCCAAAAGCCCCTTCTTCCACACCTCCAAGTTCTGTCCAAAGTCTTTTCTTCTATTTCTAAAATATAATCAAAATAGGAAAAGAAGCATAATGTTAACCATACATATAAAGAAAGTAGACTAAAATCATTTGAAATATCTAAAAAAACCTAAGTCATCATTTAACTTAAGGCGTCTTCAAATAAAGGCTTGACGTGAAGTGCACAATATGATAACCGCCTGCAATAACATATTGTGCAATCACAACAGGATAGATAGTTCTTAAGAAGTTAAAAACTGGTAAAAATTGCTCAGACAGAACCTTTCTTTCTTTCTTTGAATAAATTTGTCTCAGCGAAATTAAGGAAAATGCTAAATTTAGACCATTTTTAGCTGTTTGAGGAGTTTGGAACAAGTTTTTAAGTTTTTAGCAATAATAATAGTTATTGTTTTTTCAGAATTAAAATATAAATGTTCAAAATTAACACTTAGCAAATTTTGATCTAACAAGAGACTTTATAGACTCGTTAGCTGAAAGGATAAGGTTTAAAAATTATTAATTTAAATATTGGCTTGGGACTACTTGACGCAGTTTAATTTGAGATGTTTTTACATAAAATACAAAGAGCACATATTGGGCACTCCTGATAGGCCGAAATTCGGCTATAAAAAAACTGGTTGATTAAACCTTATTTTCTCCAACCTTTTAAATAGAAACTCTAATTTACCGCTTAACCCTATATGAACCGGAGAGAGGATTCCACCCCCCCCCCCCCTCTCCTCAACTAGCTCCGCTGGTGTTATATATAGAGCCTTAACTTTTTGTAACTTTTTTTAAAGCTTTATAGTAAAAATTTTGGTGAAAACATTTTTCAAGAAATCTCGGACGGCGGCCACGACTTTCAGACGCAGTCAATTTCTTTCGGTCAGTCAATTTTTCCAGACAAAGACTGGAAAACCTAACTTTCGATATGATTTATTAAAAACCTGTACTATATGTGAAACTAGATCAAAAATGTGGCATTTTGGTGAAAACCGCACGTAAAAAGCTTTTTTCGTTCCTATTTTATTTTAAGTTAAAGGTTAATAGCCATTTTTCCCTATTTTGGGTACGAGTTTAGGGAAACGATGACGTCATCATTTAGGAATGACGTCACAAAATCATTTTTTGGGCTCATTTTGTTCCTTAAAGATTGGTCTTCCTCTGTGGAAAAGATTTTTGAAAAATACCGAACAAGAGTTCTTGATGGGGGAGCGGAATCCGCCACCCAACCTCAACCCCTGCGGTTTTGAGAAGCCAAAAAAAGCCCGGTCAAGGTAGGGTTAAAAGACAATATTTTTGCCTAAAAAAGGATTTTCATCTAAGTATAGGCCAAGTTGTCGTCATTGTTAAAACTAAAAAAAAGGCATATTAAAATCTTCTCATGGCGGCCCACCCAAGAATATGATTTAAAGAGACAAAGCCATTAAAATATGGGTGTGGTCTTTCAAAATTCCATTTTAGAAATATATCACTTAACCCTATTTGACATGGGGGGGGGGGGTAAAACTACCCCCAAAAATACTTGTTTTAATAACTTTTCTTTTAGTTAATTTTTTTGCCTGAAATTTTCACTCAGTGTTCAAAATTTAATTGCGGATTTTGTGATACCAAATTTTTTTTTGACTCAGTCCCAGTCCCCTGTAGTGACGTCATCAATGGACCTTGGTACACCATTTTTTAGACATTCTATCAAAAATATTATGTTAACTTCTTTGTTTTT
>JANSTP010200440.1:0-11701 GCA_025330745.1 Cladonema radiatum | reverse complement strand
ATAAAAAATAAGAGGGAATACTTTTGCAGTAACAAAAGAGCCCACTGCTTGAAATATTAGAAATTATTTACTTGAAACAAATGCCATCAAAAATAAGTAAGGATAACTCAGAGAGAATTCTTCAGTTGGATTCTTTAATAGCTATCATAGGCACGCACATTCAAAAAGTAAATAAAATCAATACGAATCCAGAATAACTAAAACAGCATCTACTCAATAAAATATATATTTCAAACAAACACTGTCTTTTTCAAGACAACAAAACACATATATTACTGTACATCTATCGAATAAAACAAAAGAAAAATGGCAGAATTTATTGAAAACAAAAGATCTGCACGTAGACAGTACCTTATTACATATTCGCAAGTTGATATTGAAAAATTTCCTACCAGACAGGACTTTGGGCCAGCAATTAAAGAGGCTGTTGAATCAGCAAATGGGAAAATATACGTATGCCATTGGGCTTGTGCAAGAGAGCAACATGAAGATGGTAATTTCCATTATCATTGCAGCATTAAGCTTAGTGACAAAAAGAAATGGCTAGCAACAAAAAAATCTTTTCAAAGAAAGCATAACGTTGTTCTAAATTTCTCAGATTCCCATGAGCATTATGTTGCTGCTTATCGATACATTTGCAAAGAAGATGAAAATGTTTTTCACAGTGAAGGCCACCCCGATCGAACTGAAGTAGGATCCCCATGCACTAAAGCATGCCTTAAAGCCAATCGAAAAAAAGGTAAAGGTTCTAACCCTTCCAACGATGATCATAACAATACTGATTTCAAAAGGCCCTCTTCACCCAAAAGAGCTAGACTTTGAAACCTAGCAGTCTCAGATTTCATATTTGCTAATGATATTCATGATAAGACAACACTATATGCAAAAGCTGAGACACGCAAATCTGAAGGAGATTGTGAGCTGGCCCTATTCTTGTTTTCAAGGAATGAAAAAGCTATCTGTGAACTTATCCAGAAAACATGGCAACTCAAAAATGCAAATGCTGAGTTGCAGAGGAAAGAAAAGAGCAGAATTGATATGATAAGAGAGTTTGCACAGGCACTATGTACAAACTGTACATGGCTCACATCAGCAATCCAAGTTTTAACTCTGAACTCGATCCCTGTTAATGAATTTGCTGGTTCTGTTTTTAATCTTCTATGCACTGGGAGGGGAAAATGGAAAAACATAATGATTGTTGGTCGTTCCAATTGTGCCAAGACATTTATGTTGAGACCTCTCACCCACATTTTTAGATGCTTTGAAAATCCATTGAATGATAAGTTTGTGTGGGTAGGGGCAGAGAAAGCTGACGTTATTTTGCTTCAAGACTTTCGGTATTCGAAAGAGGTTATCTCTTGGAAAGATTTATTGCTTCTTTTAGAGGGAGAGACTGTTAAGCTCCCAGCACCCAAAAATCAGTATGCCTCAGATATCGTGATCGATACTGATATTCCTATTTTTGCCACGAGTAAAGCACCTTTAATATACAGAGACCCATACAATGCAGAGGATGATAGAGAGACAGAAATGATGGACTCTAGGTGGAAGATAATTCAATTCAGGCATGTTTTTAATGAAAATAAACAAAGAAAAATCGATGCATGTGCCTCATGCTTTTCTCGATTAGTTATGATGGGTAGCCATTGAGCCATTTTTCTTTTTACTTAAGTAGACTTTTCTGTTGATTTCAGATACACAGCCTTTTGTTTTGTTTTTATGGTTTCAACTGATGAAAAATGAAATATTTTTTTGATTTCAAATTTATTCAATATGAAGCAGTAAAAATTACTGATAGAGCAATTTTTCCACACGAGACCAACACAGGACCATTGATTTTATACTACCAAAGTGCATTTTTTCACACAAGACCACACAAGTGTGACACCATTGGCCAGAGAATAATTGTTTGAGAATAACTGCTTTATCTATATATTATATATTCATTTTTGATCTTTAAAAAAGACAGACTATTTTGTTCACCATTAGTTGAATGTTGTTTTTATGATAGAACATTGTGTTTTTATAAAAAAGAAAGTTTATTATGTTTTGATAGAGTTCATCATTAACTGCCTCTCTCTCTCTCGAAAGAGTGGATGGCCTCAGAGCAAATGCATCATCATTGACCTCAAAGAGCTCTTCATAATTAGACCAAAAGTTCCAATTAAATCTTAAATTCAAATCAAAAATAATATCACAAATATTGGCCAAACTCACAATAAAATTTAGAAATGATCACATAAGACATGCCTATCTAAGATTCCTAAATTCTAACTATGCTCACACTATGTGGTGGAACGAATAAATTCTAGGTTAAATTCAATGTCACTCTTTTGCACAAATTCAATGGCAAGACAAGTTTCCTGGTAAAAAAAATTTCAAATTGCAGTACCAACAAATTAGCCAATTCGCATGTCTGAACGTGCTTGTCTGTCCAATTTGAAATATATACAAAATGCTAGAGAAATTCTAACAAAAACAAGAAAATTCTTCAAAACATAAGCCTTTACCAAGTCAAAAGTATTTTAATCTGGTACTATTTTTGTCAAAACTTCAGAGAGCTGACTGTCTTTACTTTTATATACTTTAAAGTTTTATAGCTACATCTTTTGCTTAATTAAAATATTGGGTTGTACAGAGACAGGCAAACAAAATTCACAAAATTGAAATCAAACACAAGTCAGATTAAAAAACTTTAAAATAAAATAAAATGCAAAACTTGATTAGTATTTAATTCTGTTTCCTTTCTCGGCTATCACCATGTTGATTCGACGACCCATGCTACTAATAATTTTATCAATCTCTCTTGTCAAGAAATTCAGCATTGTGTTCTTCACTCTCTCAGAAAATTCAGCTTTGGTCTCGTAGGTTATATGGTTTTCAATAGCATCTTCTTGAAGCTTAACTGTTACCAAATTGAAAAAATTCTCTATAGGGTTCAGGCCTGGCGACCTTGGGGGAATTCGAAAAATTGGAGCCCTAACTTTCTCATAAGCCTCGCGTGCAATCTTGCAGTTTTGACAAGGGCAATTGTCCATTAAAACTCTTCTCCCCCTAGGATCAACACTGTTTTGTAAGGCACTGTCAAATTTTTCCAAAATAATAGTTTCCATTTTTGCTCCTGTTACACAGGGAAAAATTCTAAATTTACATATCGAAAATCCTCCATTTTCAGTTCGAAGAAATGACCCATGAGTCATATTTACCAGTCAAAAAACGATACGTAAATGAAAATCTTGTAAATTACTTAATTTAAAGTTGAATATTAGCGAATTTTCGACATGTTCTGAACTCGCAAATTTAGAATTTTTCCCTGTGTTATTGGTCCAAAATATTCCTCACACAATACAACACCGTGACCGTACGAAATAGCAACCATAAAGTTACAAAAAATGCTCCCTTCTTTTTGACCCTTTGCTGTACATGTTGAACCCTCTGATTTTTTTTTTCCATACTATTGTTTTTGGTGCACGTGCCTGGTCGAAGGGGTTAGTTTTAAATTGAAATCCCTTTCCATCGAGATACATTGCGATTCCTGTTTTCCAAAAATTAAGTCCCAGTTTTCGCCTTTTCAGTTCACGACAAAACTTAACTCTGTTTTTTTTTATCTTTCGGTGTCAAAAGACCCTTCTTCCTCGCATGGCCATATTTATATCCATGTCGATTAAGAACACGACAAATCGTCCTATTTGAAATTTCGCACGAAACATTTGCCTCTGTTTTTATTCGGCCAGATGTAAAATTTGCCCCCTCGCTGTCCCTTAATTTTTGTATGGTACGAATGATACACCTTTCATCGTGGTCACTCAATTTTTTGGGCCTACCAGGGTTATTTTTTCTCTTATCAAATACGATGTCAGCTCCAAGCAGCTTCAATGTGTGCGTGAATATGGACCGTTGGCTGTATTGTTGAAAAAGTTTCCTTATATTTTTACGGGACACTCCACCTTTCTGATATAGGGTAGCGATTTCAATACTATGCCTCAATGGTATAGCTGTACAAATAGGTGCCATAACCAAATGTATATTTTTAGATAACCTTTTTTATTTATTATATAGATGAACTGGAAAAAGAAGACAGATCATAAAAGACAATAATATTAAAATAGACTCTCTCTATTCTAAATTCAACCTTTCACTTACAGGTTAAAACCTCTTGACTAAAAACAAATAACTACTAAAGAAAATAGGTTCCATAGGCTACTGGGCTCATTCCATAAACAACATATATCTCTATCTAATCTTCAATCACTCTATAATATCACAAATTTAAAAGAAATGCATCAATATAAAAATTCTTTTCTCAAAATGAAGTCAAAAAAAATCTAAGTCTCCATAAAAATGAGACAATCCCAGACCAAAACTATGGCCAAAATATAAAAAAAACCCTCCCCCCCTACTCAATGTTGCCTAGAGTAGGAAAACATGGCCAAAATCAACAGACAGCAACATTGAAGATGGGGGAAGGGGGCAGGCATTTTTTTCCTCTCTGTACAGCCTCCTCTAACAGGAATTTTGGCCATAATATTTTGTCTGGGATTGTAGCATTAAAGAAGACATTGGAATACAGTTTTATAAAGAAGATTTACTTACTTTACTCATTACGCAGACACATTTAATCTGTTCTAGACTTTCAAGAAACAAAATAACAATACTTTTCTTTGTAAAATGTGTAAAACGTGTCGCAATAAAAAATTTATTAGGTCAAACTTATTAACCTATAAGTTTTAACTTATAAGGTAAAGTATAAAATAAAGGAAAGGTCAATTGGAGCAAATTAATTACAAATAGGGCAATTTTAGCCAATATAGAGGCCTTAAGTTTCAAAATTTTTCTTGCACGTCGGCCCCAACCTTGGTGCGTCCTCCTTAGACTCTGAAATTTAGCCCCCTCACTTTAAAAAACTCTCCGCCTTCCCTGAAGTGGATGTCAAGCTTAATTTTTATTATTTGGATTTTCAATTTCTACTACAAGGACATTGTTGCTACTCACTCAAAAAATATTTATTCAAAAAATATGGTACTCCTAAAAAGGAAGAAATGATCAAGAAAGCTATCTACAGGAAAATCATTCACAAACGTGCCCTTAGTAACATTAAGTTTTAATGAATGGTTCTATCACTTATCCTACTATAGTAACAGAAAAAACTTAAATCCGTTCACTTTTACTTTCAATTTCAAACAGTTGCGTCATTATGTCTTTACAACCTTACAAAGAGCTTTTAATGCAGTAATGTATGTGCAGTAGCTTGTTCCAATTTACTCAAATGAGGAAAAGTAACCATACTACAATCTGGCTGCTTGCATAGTTTTATAATAAATATAAGACTTATTTAGAACGTAGTATTATAATAAACAAAGAAATATAATTAGTATGTAATCAAAATGAAAACTTCTTATCGTCGTATCGTCAATATCAAGTTACAATAACCAGATCGAATACAGAAGGAAAGTTTAGAATATGAGTTATAATCCTTATGATACAGACAAAAAGGAAAGTCGTAGTTTTACCATGACGTCTAATGAATTCGGTATTACACTTGGGAATTACACTGATACCCCACTAGTTAGTGAAAAAAAAAAAAAAATGATCATCAAAAAGCGATTGAATCAAACCGAGTCAACCCGAAAAGGGATCAAGTCAAACCGGAACCAATCGAGTCAAACCGAAATACGACTTCCATACTTGATGTTACTTGGTATAATCAATCTTGGGAGAGAAAGGGGTTTCTTGCTGACAAAGCAAACACAGCATTGGTGGTTTTTTAGACAAAAAAAGATAAATTTTGGAAGGTAAAACTAACTGCTGGCAAAGACGAAAATAACGAAAACCATACACCAATCTTTAATCCCTACCCTGTTGGGTGGAAGCGCCAGAAAGACAATATATGTGTTATTACAGAAATTGTATTGATCCAATTAAATGTAATTCTTGATGGCGAGAACTAAGTTATTTTCATGTATTTGCTTATTTTGTGCCCCATGGAGACTGTGAAAATGAAAATGTAAATAAATTTTCGTATTTTCTTTTTTTCTGCTTTATTTGTTATTGGCTTTAATTGGCCCATAACAAATCTCCTTTTCCATGGCTGTAAGAGTGGTCGTCTGTTTTCATCAAAGTCATGGTTCACATCCAGACTGAAGTAAAGATTGTTGTGTTACTGTATCGAGAAATGACGTTTATTCTTGGTGTATTGCTTACTGCTTGCTTTGCTCTGCTACAAGTAAGTTCATAACAAGTTTTTTGAACCCCCCCCCCCCCCCAAAAAAAAAAAAAAAAAAAAGAAGCTATTATAGACCAACAACCCAGGATAGGTTTAAGATATATATTCCCGTCAATAATTTATAAGGTTTCACTTAATTGGTAAGTTAATTTAATAACAAAAACACTTTTAACGCTATGAAAAAAAGACACTCCCTAGCTTGAAAAAATTCAATAATGGATGTTCTGAATACTTTTCAAGGCATGTCGTCAAAGTCCAGTGGAAAACACAAACACAGCATGATTGTCTGCAATCTGTGTACAAGAATGAAAAATCTTATTAAAACCAATCGATATATTTTACAATCAAACTTCTATATCCTGAAAATTGTTATGAAGCTTCATTCTAAAGTTCGGGCAAGTATCATGGCTCACAAGCAAATGGATTTCGAAAAATTGTTTTGTATGTTTGATTTTTTCTTCGAGAGTATTCTTGATAATCGAACAAGTTTTGGTGAGTGCACTATCTTTCACGTTTGCTAACCATTTTCGTTTTGCGAGAAGTGTATTCCTTTATATTTTATGCTACTTTGCAGAAACCAGTATGGTGGCATTTGTTAAAATTTTGAATATACTTGATCCAAAGTTTGCTAAACTAATTAGCAATGCATAATGGAAATCAGGCAAGGGAATGGAAAAGAATTTGCAAAAACATCAAATAGTATTAACTATCACCTATCGTTTTGTAATGGCAACTTTACAGCATTCAAATTCAAAGAGAGTATATTTTGCATTGGTAAAAATTTTCACATTCGTATACAAATATTAATGTTGATATTAAACATTCGCTTATTTGTATTTTTCTTGATTTTCTTTGCATTTACCCAAATATGTTTATCAAGGTCGAAAAAAAAATCCAATTAGTTTCATATGAATGACATAGGCTAGAATGACATACGCTTCCACTATTCAAAGTCACCATACGTTTCACAAAAGTACTGGATCAGAATCCATGAGCTGTATGTTAAAGCTTGGTAAGTAGTTTCCCTATTATCACTACTTTTATAAGCAACACTAGGCTCAAAAGCAACAGCAACACCTTGAACCTTGGATCTCTGAAAGGAGAGCTTTACAGAAGGGCAGTCACGAAGCTGGCCTCTCCTCTCCAGGGGGGCATTAAAGATGTATTTTTTTCGTCAGGGGGGCAGGCATAAAACGTGTTTGTAGGGGCTTTTATAACAAATTTTGCATTTAGAGGACAATGCGAGTTTTTAGCACTGAAAATGGTCTTTCCAAAAAAAAAAAAATCTACTTCAATGCCTACAAATCCTTTGAAAAGTCAAAAAACTATAAAAATGTTTGAAAATATCCATCAAATGTAACTATTCAAAAGACAAATAATAAATCGGGTAGGTTTTGCAATCCAGTTATGAGGTTCAGGAGCCTGGTTAACCTGGTTAGATGTAGGTTAACCAAGCTTTTTTCTTTTCACAACAACACGGCGTTTAAAATCGAACATGAAAAACAGCTAGGGTAAACCTAAAGTAAAAATTCTATTTTCCATTTGTTTACTTTAAAATCCAACCAAAAGGCAGCATTTCCATAAGAATCTCTTCTATTGTTTTGATAACCAATCGAATTGCTGATATGTATTGGCCGTTTTCCCATTACGTAATTCATTGACCAATAAGAATGCTTCCTTTGGATTTCCCCGGCAAACATGATAGAGTTTTCCCTTTTAGGTTACTCTAACTATAAGTTTCATGAAAAGAAATTCTTTCCAAGTTACAAAAAATTAACAATAGAAGTTTTTGATTCTCTTTCCAGACAAAGAGGGATTCAGTCGCTGCCATAATTTTCAATAGAAACTACTTTTAGGGAATTACCACCACAAGCGATAAGATGTGTGAAATTTGGACACCCTGTTAGACAGCAATTTATCACGCGATTTATCTATGTGAGCCTTGAGCCTTGAGCCAACGCCCTTTTTGGGTGGTTTTCCAGCTCATTAGGGCGGTTTGATTGAGAAACCCCAAAAATTCGAGTTTTCCAGCTTTTTGTCTGAAAAAATTCACGTTGATGTAAAATGGAAAATCTAAAAAATGGCAGAATTTACTCATTGTCTACAATATTTTTGTCCATGATTGTAGTTATTGAAGTGAAATGGTTTGAACTGAATTTGGGGTATACAAAAATGATTCACTCACAGTTTATACGCTCTTTTCCAGCCAGTTGTTAAGGTGTTGTGATATGCAATTAGGAATAACTTTCGTTTTAAAAGTTTTATTTTCAAAAATTGCGAAAATTAAGTCATGCAAAATTCCAATTTAATTTGTAATTTTGAGTTTCTAAAAAGCTCTTAAGACCAGCTGTAAAGGGCCAAAGTTGATGCAAATGGTCACTTCTTCTGGGAACCGTTTGAATTTTAGAAGTAATATATTTAAAAATATTAAACTAACACAGCGTTTTTAGTCAATAAAACTGTGCCCGTCGATTTATTCATTCGAATTAATTTAAGCAAGTTGGGCAACTTATCCTTATCCTTGCTCTGAAACACGAGGACGAGGAACATGATATTTTTCATGTCATATAATCTCACTTTGGGAACGAAATTGTAAATTCTATATTCCTTTTGTATATTATATATGCATATTAACTTTTTTTTTTGGCAGCAATTTTTTTCCAAGGGGGGGGCGGTTTTGGGTTGGTTGTCTACAAATGGGGGGCTGTGCCCCGCCGTGCCCCCCCCCTCAGCTTCGTAAGTGCAGAAGGGAAGTTCTGCGCCAGAGTTTACTGGTTCAGTTTATATATGTAGAGTTTCTATGGACTGATATTGTCATCAAGAGAGTCTGTTTTCTCTCTTATATCTGATCAAGTTTGATTCAATAATTATCCCTAATAAATCCTGGTAGATTTTGGGATGCTTACCTAAACGAGCAATTCCTGCGAAATATGGCTGCGAGTGTTGTTTGTAAAAAAATTAAACTTATAACGATTGGGTTTTAGGCATTGCACTTTCAAATGCTTTTAGAAATCATCCCATCCGTGAATTTATCTTTGGAAACTATGAATTTCTTTGCGCATTATACGGCATAGCCGGTGAAAATGGTATGATTCAATATATATTGTAGGATTAAATATTCTCGTCGCCAAGCATATTATGCATACTGATATCAAAATATTCCTTGAACATATTTAATGAATGCTTCCTCAATTCTGTAGGCCGTCACTGTTGTTTGTATTGTCGATCAACTAAAGACAAAATCAATAAGTTTGGATTACAATTCGAAGAGCACATTCTTAAAACATTACAGGACAATCTACACAAGTTTATTGATAGTGGAGCTAACATCAAACACGCAAAGCAGTACCATAATGTAATTCAAGCGTACATAATTGATGTACCAGTTTTTCTTTAAAAGGAGGGAATTATTAAATTTAAATATTGTTGGAAAGCTATGGCCTATTTGATATTTCACTAAATATTTAGGTCAGTCTTCCAGCACTTCACATGTCTTTGGGATTATACCTCAAATTCTTTAAAATGATTGAAGACGATTGTCATCAAACTTGTGGAAAGATCTCAAAGTAATGGTGGAAATGCAAAATATAAAGCTTATGTGGCAAGTAAAAAACAATTGATTGAAATCGAAAATCAGATTGAAAAAAGAAAAGGCAAGTTGGTTTTATTTATGATGCTATAATCCTAAAAGCAAGCAACAAATCTTTCTTTGACTGATGAGCAAATTGAAATGATGTATGGAGATGAGCAAAGAATATATCAATAATCCTTGACAAATTTAGTAAGCTTCATGAAAATACATATTTTATCCTAGATTAACATTTGACAGTAAACGAATCTAACCTAGAAAGTATCCTTTGTGAAGTTTAGTGTTAAACAACTATTTCTATATAACACGGGAAAATGAAAAAACAAAGCTACTTGAAACAAGTTTATTCAGCAAACTTGATGGTCTTTGCATGCAGATGTTGTACAAAATTTTGAGATCTGTTAATGTGGAGAGACAAGCCTATCACGGTAGTGGTATTATAGGAGACTATGTGCACAATATGTTTGAGGTATATATTCAGAAAATGAAAAATAAACCTTTCCATTATTAGTTGTCTTTCTTTTTGAGTGTCACTGCCTTTTGGAACTAAATTATATGTTAATTTATTTCTAGAGACGAAATTTGTCATTATGTAATTCGATCGCAAGACTGATATATGACCTTGGTCACAAAAACACTGATCTTCATGCAGACTCAATCTGGCAACAAAATATAAATTATTATTTGATAATATTCTCGATGTGACAAATCAATGAATTCCATGGAGATTTTCCATGTTGAAAAAATATCTGAATTAGGCAAGCTATTGCATCCTCAGCAAATTGGATAACTATTGACTGTCACTACTAAATGATACTGCTACTTATGAAATGCTGTATTTTCCCCAAAATTGCAGCGGCATATTTTTGGGTGCAGCGCTTAACTAGAGGACAATGGTAAATAGAGGAAATATGGTATAAATTAATTTTTAGTTGCAATAGAATATCTGTTCTTACATAAATTGAAATAGCTGAATTTTATAACAGTCTCTGTTTGTTTTTAATTGTTTTTTAGTTGTTTAATTGTTTTGTTTGTTTACAATTACTGTTGTTTCTTTAGAGTGTAAAGACTATACTTTTTTCTCTTATTTCTTGTAGAAACAAATGTCAAGGAATTCGCAGATTTTTTTTGAGAAACATGGCCAAAAACTACGTTTACACCTAAAATGCATATGTTGGAACATCATGTTGTTCCATTCATAAAACGATGGGGTGCTGGTTCTGGCTACTATGGTGAGCAAAAGTCAAAACACCAAATATATATAGTGTGCTCAAAGAACACTTATGCCGTTCTCATCCGGAAGCACTTTCCATTAATTTAGGACCAAAAAAATATTGAATTGAAAAAAGAAGCAACTATATGTACTTTTTAGCAACTATTCTTGATTCTGCAACGACTTTGGCAATAGTTTTTCTGTCATATAATATATTATATTTGTATATATTTATTATATGATGCCCAGCGATTACAAGCATTCATTTGTTACAAAACCACTTGAAAAAAACCTCTGATTCTCTTCTTAGCAATATTTATGTCAATCTAGGATCATGCTAGAATCCATGGATGCGGAAATGGGTGTGGCGTAGGTATTTTTTGTCATTAAACAGCGACTATGTGCATCCTAAGTAAGACTGCGGTAAGTTGAACAATATTTAGGTAAACTTTACCTCCTATCAGCTGCCCTCTAATACCGGCATACACACCCTACTACCACCAGAGGATAATACAGACTTTTAATTTGGGCGTCGGACTATACTTGTCTCGGATTGCCTAAAAAATACCGCCCACCATGGTTGGGCGGCGAAGAAAATTTTTGATTCTAGATGCTCTAAAATCGTCATTTCGGGGTTTTTGGCTCACTAAATGTGATAAAATTAGTCTGCAAAAAC
>JANSTP010200218.1:0-11702 GCA_025330745.1 Cladonema radiatum | reverse complement strand
TGTAAGAATTCAATCTGATGAAAAAAATAAAATGTACGATAATGATAAAATGTTTCACAAGTGTGATTTTTTTTTTTTTTTCATGTATGTAAAGCAAGTTTCTCTTTGTTTATCAATGACAACATTATGGAATTTTCAAGAAATCAACAATTCAGATAAATGAGAAAAATGAGAAATATAAGTTGTTATAAGAGTTTTCAGCCAAATACGAAGCGGAGAAACAAGAAATAAGTGTTATAAAAGTCATGATAATCTTGCCGTTTTGAGTTTTCAAGCCAAATATGAAGTGGAGAAACAAGAAATAAGCATTATTAAAGTTTTTATATAAACCTTGCTATTGGAGATAAACAACAAAGTAAATAAATAAGATAGCGTACAGTTTAACCAAAGTTGTGAAAACTCGTAAGTAGGTAATTTTTCAGACTTAGAACTTTCTCAAATGAAAAATATTATTTCCTGTTTGCTTTGTTTATGAGCTTAAATACCGAAATGGCTGGTTTATTAACGTCTATTTCTTGTCTGTTTGCTTTGATTATTAGCTTAAAAACCGAGACGGCTGGGTTAACAACGTTTATTTCTTGTCTTCTTGCTTCGTTGATATACTTAAAAACCAAAATGGCTGGGAAATCAACAATTATTTCTCTTATGTTTGCTTCGTTAATATGCTTAAAAACCAAAATGGCTTTAACAACATTTATTCCTTGCCAGTTTGCTTCGCTTTTGAGGAAAAACATCTTGCAAAACTTCATAATTTTTTTTCAAAATGTCTGACAAAAGAAAACTTAATTCTTTAAATTAAATGTGTTCTACAAATTTTTCTTGGACTCTTTATTCATTCTTTAATCTGTGTTATAATTTAAATAAACAACCGTGATTTATATAATATAATTAACTTCGTATTAAAAGAGTGAGCGATAACAGAAGGAAACATTTCAAAAATATGAAAAGACACTAGTTTAAAAAGAAATGTTATGCAAGAAGCAAATGAATCAATTTAAAAATTCAATGACTTAAATCAATATATGATAAACACTAGGAATCAATAACAAAATAAATAGTTTTTCCATTTTTTTGCGCGTGTGATTTTTCACACATCTAATTGTAGCTAAGTGTGTGCGGGCGGGTTTGAGTGCGATCGCACACCATTCATGGCCAGGCCTGTATAGTAGAAGAAATTAGCAATAAGAACAGCAAGTAAGGTTTTACAAAAAAGTTGTATGTTTATAGATGTCTCAACCATATTTTTTCAAGCATGTTTGAGGAGACTTGCCCTCATATATGTTTTTGTTTCTCTGTTTGAATAGTTTCTCAAGAGGACAGATAAATCCCTTGACATTTGGTCTCAAAATTTAGGTCCATTCTGAATTCAAAGTTAGGTCCACCAGCTATAATTAGAATGTTTGAAAGTTGAATGCCCTGAGTTTGAAATTATATATCCAATGTTTTTGACAAAATAGCCAAAAGACAAGAAGTTTCGAAAATTGGATTGTTGAAATTGCCAATTCTCAAGGGCTTTGCTAAGTTTAGAAAGTAGAAAAATTAGAGAAAATCGAGAAAATCGAATAAAATAAGTCTAATGACTGTTTTTTTTAACTTGAATAGAAAAAAATTGCGATTAATGGTGATAGAATTACTTGTCAACAGAAGCGAAAAGGGGGAATTTATGCCAATTCTGACTCCATCCAAATTTTAAAGAATGCCATTCTGGACTATAAAGAATGGCGTTCTTTTGCTATCCAAACTGGCATTCTTTCCTTTTCACACCATCCATAGTATGCCATTCTTTAATTTGCACGCCATCCAAAGAATGCTATACTTTTTTTTTGCACACCATCCAAAGTACGTTATTCTTTTCTTTTGTACACCATCCAGTATGCCATGTGTTTTTTTGCACGCCATCCAGTATGCTATACTCTTTTTGCACGCCATCCAGTATGCCATACTTTTTTTTGCACGCCATCCAGAATGCCATACTTTTACCATCCAGTATGCCATACTTTTACCATCCAGAATGCCATACTTTACCATCCAGAACGCCATACTTTACCATCCAGTATGGCATACTTTTACCATCCAGTATGCCATACTTTTTTCTTCACGCCATCCAAAAATGAAGACAATGAATTCCCCTTTTTTCCTTCTGTGGACACCTTTATTGGAAAATTGTCAGTTGTACGTTCCAAGATGAGGTCCTATTTAAACTATTTAGAATAGTTGATTATAATTATGAAAAGTAGTACTTTTTAGTTTTTCATTTAAATTTTGGAAAATATTAGATGTATCTCTTGTTAAGTGATCAAATTCATAATTATGGAAACGTTTAATTACAGTTGAAGTTATATAACTTATTTTTTAGAAAGATTACAATTAGAGCACTCATTTTTCTGTTTGCTTATTGAACTGAACTTTAATTTTCCATTCGGTATTAGAACCTGGCTGAGGAAAAGTATAGACAATATTATTGCCTGAAGTGAGCTTCATAGTGCATCTTGAGGTTAAAAATATTTAGTAAGATATCCAATGCAAATAAATCTTTTGCCCTCAGCTTTTTCCATTTTAAGAAAAATATCTTAAAAGGAGGAGGCAACAAATGTGCTTCTGGTCTTTTTATATCTTAATGACTAGGACGATATACGATTTTTAAGTTGAAACATAGATTCAATTACACTTTAAGTTGAAATTCTTAGATCCCTTTACCGTATTTTGTTTGCCTCACAAAAAATCGCTACCATGCATATCTAATTTTCTTTCAGTGAGCGAAGCTTCAAAGACATGGATGATCAACCATAACAATGGTAGGTGATTTTTTCTATTTATTTATAGTTTATGCATTTGTATAAAATCGGTTCCAAAGGATTACTGTCATGCTTGATTTTTTTTCTATTTATCTGATACCTTATGGGCGCTGATTGCTGAGAGCTATAGATTTTCACCTTGAAGTCTTTATTTGATTTATATTCAATATCTTTTTCTTATTATTATTATTTATAGTCTATATAATAATACAGTCATGAATGAGAGGGAAAATTGTCAGCTTATTTACAGTTGGTTAGAGATTGGGTTTAAAAGTGAAAATATTAACAAATAAATTAAAGAATTTTTGTAAAAAAGAAGCATCATTTGCCATGAGGCCACACAAAAATATATTTCTTTCTGCTCTACTGACCAGATGAGATTTTGTTTTATGCTCATTCCCCTGGAGTTTCTACTTCTTTTTTTTTTGATAAAAACATTTTATTACTATAAAGGCCGGTTTACAATGATTTATATATTAATCATTTATATATTAGTTTATATATTAATTAATGTATAAATAGTACCATTGAAATATATACTGTATGCTAATTGAAATCACAGAGATGAATGTTCAAGCTCAGAACTTGTTTGGTTTACTCTTACTGAATAATTGTTTGTATGTCGCTAGAAAAAAAAAGAAAAAAAGGCTAGAGATTTTTGGGTACGCTCTTGGTTTCTAAGAAAAGACTCATTAAGCAACTTTCACCGAATACTGTCAGAATTGAGATTGGAAGATCAAAATAATTACAGAGATTACTGCAGGATGAATGTTGAGACATTTGACGTAAGTTTAGTAAATCAATTTTTATGCTGGTCTTACCGTAACAATAATAGTTTTATATTTTTTGCTTTATTCTCCTATAGTTCTTACTCGACAAGATATGCCATAAAATAGAGAAGCAGGAAACAAGGCTCAGGAAACCAATTTCTGCAGGAGAAAGATTGGCAGTGACATTGAGATTTTTAGCCACAGGAGAGTCTTATAGGAGCCTTCAATATCAATACCGTTTAAGTTTGTCATCAACATCAGGAATTGTACCAGAAGTATGCGATGCTATTATTGAAGCACTATCCTCTGAATACATGCCATTTCCTTCGAATTCTGATACTTGGGAAAGTATTGCTCAACAGTATGAAGACAAGTGGCAATTTCCTCATTGCATTGGCGCAATTGATGGGAAGCATATTGCATTATATCACCCTTCAAAAGTGGATCTACTTATTTTAATTATAAGGGATTTTTTAGGATAGTGTTACTAGCTTTAGTTGATGTGGAGTACAAATTCATTTATGTGGATATTGGGTGCCAAGGATGTATAAGCGATGGAGGAGTTTTTAACAACAGTGAGCTATATAGGCATCTCATTAGAAATGAAGCTAACCTTCCTCTCTCATTGCCGGTAAATGATTTGTCTGACTTAAATGACTCTTTTTTACTAGCACCGAACAGGGAAGTAAATATTCCATATGTCATTGTAGCTGATGTTGCATTTCCCCTTTCTTCGTTTTCAGTGAAGGCGTACAGCCATCAAAATTTATCTGATAGCAAAAGAATATTTAACTACAGATTATCTCGTACAAGGAGAACATCAGAGAATGCCTTTGGGATATTATCAAACAGTGTGAGATCATAATGTCAGATCAGATCATAATGATCAGATCTGTTTGATAATATCCCAAAGGCATTCTCTGATGTTCTCCTTGTACGAGATAATCTGTAGTTAAATATTCTTTTGCTATCAGATAAATTTTGATGGCTGTACGCCTTCACTGAAAACGAAGAAAGGGGAAATGCAACATCAGCTACAATGACATATGGAATATTTACTTCCCTGTTCGGTGCTAGTAAAAAAGAGTCATTTAAGTCAGACAAATCATTTACCGGCAATGTGTCCTCTCAAGTAGAATGCATTTAAAAGCTGAAATTGCATGCAAACTTGTAATGACGTGTTGCCTACTTCATAACATGTTGAGAGTTAAATGTCAAGATTCATATACCCCACAAGGCTTAGCTGATGAAGTGAATGAAGACGGTGGTGTGAGAAATGGTGAATGGAGAAGATATGGTAATATGTCGCCTTTTATCCAACCTCTATCTAGAATCGTATCCCGACATGCTTCTGCTGAAGCCGAAGAAGTTCGATCTCTGTTAGCAGATTATTTTATGGGACGGGGGCAAGTTACTTGGCAATGGCAACATATAAATTAAAACAACTAATAACGATCAGAAAAGTCTCTTAATAAAACGATTGGAAAAAACTAGTCTACATTGAAAAAAACGATACAATCAAAAGTTACTTTGTTTATATAATTTCAAACGATTGTAAAGTTATTGATTGTCACTTTTCTTGGCCTGGAATAGTAAAGTTTGAATTTGAATTTTTACTTGTTCTTTTATCTGCCGATTGACTATTTTACTCAATGATCGAGCAACGATTTCTCTGAAAAAATCGTCTTCGTTCTTCTCCCTGCTTTGCGGCTGGTTGAAACTATCTAAAAACTTAGACATTAATTTATTTTGATTTGAAAACCAACTTTCCTCTTGTGTAGATGATTGACCCATCTCTGTTGATGATTTTCTCTGTCGTTTTCTGTTAACATTTTCAGCAGTTTTTGCTAGTTTGACTTGTATTAATACTATTGCTAGTGTCATTAGGAGTTACGTTTTCGTCCAAGAAGTGAAGGCTATCAAAATAAGCCCAAGATGGCTTCCTTACATCTGCAGCACCACCGCCACTTTTGGTCTTGGCTGTCTTCCAACCTTGTTTCAATTGGCAGTAGTACGATTTCAAGCTGTTCATTTTCATTCCCACCACATCTTCAGTTGTATTTAGTGCATCTGCAATCTCTTTCAAGGCAAGTGACCACTTTGGACGGTTCGAGTAATCAGGACAGGCTGCATTGTATAGTTCTTCTTTTCACTCCCACATTGAAATAAACTGCACAATCTCATTTGAGCTCCATTGTTTTTCTTGGAAAATGCCTTTACGCCCACTTTCCCTTTGTTGCATGATTTTCAGGATGTTCTGAGGGAGTTTGATTAGAAGAAGGTGGAAATAATGTTGGGCTTTCTTGTGTGTTTGGTAAATAATTGTTAGAAGCATCAAAATTTAAGCTCTAATCATCTGGCTGTTCTAATTGTGATGGTTCGTTAATAGGTGAAAGCACTTGATTTCGGTGGTTTTGTAGCTGCATTGAAGAATTTGGCAAATTTGATTGATTTTTTGTCAAAGTCGTGTATGATAGAGCTTGCTGCTGTTGTTGCTGCATGCTTTGCAACATGAACCGGTTGTAAGCAAATCTGCTATCTTCTTCTTAATTATATTCCTCTGTCCAGTTATCCATATTGATAAACTTACTTGTAACTTATTTAAAAATATGATTACTTTCAACAACTTGTTTTTCACTTAATTTCAATTTTATTTAGTTCTCTTTTGCGCGTAGTTTACATGGAAAGACCTATTATCGAAAATTGAATAGAATGTTTGCCTAGTGAATTTTGAAACAAAAGAAATTCCTGATTTATATTTTTCAATTGCGTAATTGCAAATTTTTCAATATAAAATAATATATAAATGGATGTGTTTATATGTTAAATGCATAAATTAATAAATAAACTAATATATAAATGATTAATATATAATCAGTGTAAACCGGCCTTAATTCATCAAGTTGTGTTTTAAACAGAAGGTGAGAAGCTAGTGACATTTGTTTTGAAACTTTGAAAACATTAAATGACTACGTAGAATATCATGAATTTCAAAAAACTTTTTTTTGTGCTTTGTTTATGAGGTAAAAATCTTAAGCGGTTGTGTTATCATGACTTTTATAATGTTGATTTTTCATCTGTTTGTTTAGTTCATGAGATTAAAAACTAAAAAAGCCAGCTTTTATGAGTTTTATATCGCTGATTTCTGGTCTGCTTGCTTAGTTAATGAGGTTAAAAACGGAGGCAGCTTGATTATAATGATTTTTATAATGTTGATTTCTCGTCTGTTCGCTTCATTTATGAGGTTAAAAACCAAAACGGCTGGTTTTTTTTTACTTTTACTTTGCTGATTTCTGGCCTGCTTGCTTCGTTAGCAAGGTTAGAAACCAAACGGCTGGTTGATATCTAGTCTGTTTGCTTTGTTTATGAAGTTAACCAAAACGGCTTATTTTTAAAGATTTTATAGCATTGATTGCTTGTCTGTTTGCATTGTTTATGAGCTTAAAGACCCAAACGGGTTGTTTATGATGACTTTTATAAGGTTGATTTATTGTCTACTTGCCTTGTTAACAAAGTTAAAAACCGGAGCAGCTAGGTGCTGTAACCTTTCAAATGTTGATTTCTTGTCTGTTTTCTTGTTTTGTCTGCATCAATTTAAACGTGTTTGCTTTTAAGAGTTTGTGTCAAAGTAAAACATTCTTTTCTTCTCTTTCTCCAAATAAAATGACCTCTACTCATTTTTCCTTCAACTCTTCATTCATTCTTCAATGTTGCTATGATTTAAATAAACAAAGTGAGTAGGTCATATTATACTTTCATCGTAGTAAAGATAATTTTATAGCAAAGTGTGATAAGGGTTTAAAGATCTCTGAAGTCTCATAAACAAATTAATAGATATTATTTTCCCTTGATTTCATTTTTCAGACCAATTGTTTTTTTGTGAAGCTTCTTTCATTTATTTTTATTATTTAAAATTTTAAATTTTGGTAAAATTTCAATGTTAACCCTTCCATGGCCAGCTATTTTCAGAAATATCAGTTTTTACAAGTAAAAAAATTACAGATTTTTATTACAGCTGTATCTCAGGAACGAAGGCTCCCAGAGATTGATTTTGGTCTCATTAGAAAGAGCGTTCAATTTCCTTTAAGTGAGGCCTCGACTGGCCGCTTCAGGCGGTTTACTATAGGTGACAAGAGGCCATGTCTCTTGCCACCCTCATTCTTAAAATATTCTGGGCATGGTCCTTTCACCCTTTAATTCCGTGTTTAACGCTCTGCAGTATATAAAAATCAGTGTTTTTTCCATGTTTACTGCTCTGCAGTAAGTAAAGCAAATTTGATTTTCTGTTTTTGCTAATTTATATATGGCTCCACCATTTTGTTTTTTCACAAAGAGAAAGATTTTTCTAGCGAAGGAAAATAACCGCATGCAATAAGAAAATGCAGTTTTTGAATCATGACGTTTTAGCTTCAAAAATAAGCAGAATTTCCCGATATTTTTAATGAAAATTTGGATAGTTGTTTTGGCTGCTAAGTATGATTGAGTTAATATTTTTGCATGAAATTTTGACTGTCTCTTCCATATATAATAGGGAATAGCATACCAAACTAAATTTTATGTTTCTGCAATGGGGGCTAATGTATGAAGTCTTAATTTCAAATTTTCAATTTTTGTTTTCAATAAAAGTTCGCAAATATGGTCACGTGACAAAACTGAAAAAAGTTTTCATACATATTCATGTTTTTCGAATCTATATTATCTTTCCATAAAACGAGCAAAATTTGGATAGATATGATTGAGTAAAACCTGAGTTGTAACCATTTGATTAAACCCTATCAATATCAAAAAGTTAGTCCAGGAAAATAGGAATTTTTACCCCAGGAATGAAAGGGTTAAGAGTTAACTTTGCAGACATTTGTTGATTTGTTGAATTAACTTTTTTGAAAGAAAAATACCACAAGATATATCCGTTATAACACATTATATATGTTTTTATTATTTTGACAACCAAAAATATTTGTATTAATAATTCTTGGCTTCTAACTTTTAATCCCTGGAAGATTTAGTTTTTCTATGCATTACTTTCTTTTTATATTTTATATAATCAAGTGATTCCAGACTTGTTTTGTTTTTCGCTATCTGATCTGTTTATTGAATAGCTGAAGAATGATATGTGTAATGCGGTTCAAATATTTAGAATAAAAAGAATATTATTTAATATTTTCTATATTATTTAGGTTTTAATGAAGCTCTTTTTATGTGATTAGAAATCATTGATGAAATTATATCACATGTGCATGAATGGTGTGCATTTGGAAGAGTTTTTGGATTTGAAGAAACACAGCTTACACAAATTGACCGCGATGTCTTTCATTGGAAAGGTCGAAATGCTGGCTGTTTGGATATGTGTCAAGAAACAGTGAGAAGATTAAAGGCAGCAGTTATTTTCAAATCATTCTGGTCTTTCTGGAGAACATTTCTGAATGCTTTTAAGAATGGACGTGAGATCATAGGGATCTTGGAGACGCAAAACTTTAAATTTATGGCATATACTCAGAATTGTGGTAGGTTGCATTTATTTCCTTGCTTTTCCAAATTATCACCACCCAAGTCAAGTTAACCCCATGTCCTTTTATTTAAACCAAGTTATCTTGGGTTAACCCTTTTTCAATAATCCCTTGATAATTAAAGAATTGCCTTGTACCACTGATTTGACACATGATCCCTTTATTTTATCGAAAAAAAAAAAAAATTTTTATAAGTTTCATTTATAAGAAATCATTTCACATTTCTTGGGAATCATACTCAACTTTTCATTTCGCCCATCTTTATAAAATGATATGAGATGGTCAAATCATGTGACTTCTTTTTTCGTTTTTTAATCTATTCAATTTCAGTGATAGTAAGAGTATTTGTTTTCGTAAACTATAGCAAACTATAGTAAACTATAGCAAATTATAGCAAATTTTGCCATGGCAATTATTACCTTTTTCTATACAAAAAGATTCATACGGAAATCTTCAGGAACATTGGAGTGGTTCTTCTTGCAATTTTTTTTATTTTTTTGTATCGGTTGTTATTCTTTAATGATTTTAAGCCAATAGAAAGCCTTAATTTGCTCTTTAACCAATCAAATTGCATAAATTCACCCCCTTTAGCGCTAGTATTCCCACTCTATGCAAATTATATATATATAACCTTCGTATTTTAGAAATGTGATATCTAAGGTACGTATAGTTGTTGTTGTACAGCAACTTTAAAAGCCCTTACTGTTAATGTTAACACACTTTTATTTCAAATGTTATGTGTATCACAATCTCTTAAAGCTCAAAATAAAAATATGTATGCTAAGCAAACTATGAAAACATGTCTCTTTACACTGGCACCCTTAGATGGTAGCAGTGAAAAATTGCTACTGCCATGCCTATTCATTGTAAGCCAAGCCTCATTGTTTATAAGAACATTTTAATGTTAATGCAGCATTGTATAAAGCTCATCTCCATTAATGGATATATGCACTGACACCATTAGGTAACTTGACACTACCTCAACACTATATTCTGTAACGCTATCAAACAAATTTAATGCGCAGTCTATGATTGTGAGTTTAAAGCTTGTAGTAGGAACTCGGGTGTGGCCATTTCAGTGCTAGAGAATGTTGCAACAGTGCATAAAGTTTTTAAGCTTGTTAACTTTCTGTCACTTTGCTAATAAAGACTTTCAAAAAACCTTTCAGAATTTTTAAACTATCAAGAAGATTTTGTCATAAACGACTGCCAAAATTTAAATCCTGAACAAAACATTTTGTCATGTCATTTTGGTGTATGTTTTTCATAACCCGCCACTCATTTAGTATAATAATTTTCTTGGAAAAATTTTTCTGGTCAAGTTTTCTAATTACATATGTTTCTTTTTTGTAATATAAAAGTTATTGTTTTTATTTTAGGTATATGTGCTAATTGAAATTGTTTATGCCATTGAAAATAACTAAATAATTCTTTTTATTTTGTGTGCGCTAGGTGAAAAAATACTTAACTTCTAATTATTTTTTCTTTGCAAAAATATTCCACTGCAAATAACTAGATAAGAAAAAAAATTGAATGAATGGATAATATAATTTTGTTAGATACGATCGATTGATAGATCTTTCAAAGTATATAATACCTTTCCTGAAAAATTTATTTAATGTGAAGGCCATTGACAAAATTCATTTTGCTCACTCTTTTAATTTACCACCACTCTATAATGAAAGATAATTTTTTTATTTTCTTTTTTAATTTGACAAAAGCAGATACTACACAAATTCCATATCTATTTACTGAAAAAATTCAAACACTTCAAATAAAATAATTATTTTTTATAAATGTGAAGAAGATCCAACCTTTTCATTTTATACAATTATTATCTTATTATTTTAATACCATATTTCTCAGTTTGCATGCGCAATGAAAAGCTCTTGCTAGCAGTGTCATGTGTGTATTGGCCTGTGCAAGAGCGATCGCTTGCTTTTCTTGAAACGGAATGGCTGGTCATCAGTTATTGGCCACTAGTCTGCCGTTATTTTGATCCCTGTAGTGCTATGAATTGAAAACGCTTCAATTTTCTTTCTTTCCATGGAAAGAATGAAATATCTTATATTAATTTGATTTGTCTTATTTCTTATATTCTTAATTTTTTTCTTTAGACCATTATAATGTTGATAAGGATCATTGGTACATTGGTCATTGCGTCAATTTTTCCAGAGATAAAGAATTTTTTTTCGATGGCAATGATTGTAAGGTCAGAGTTAGAGTTGGTGATATTAAAATTGGTAACACTAAAATTGAAGACTTAATTCATAATCAAAATTTTGAAGAATGGACAACATCTCAAAAACGATATTTTGAAGTTTACAAAATGTTCGAAGATGTTAAATCAATAAACTTTTCTCTTGATGACAATTTCTGTGCAATATTACAATGTTTTGATACTTTTCTTACCGGAATGGAAGATGAAGGGTTTATTGTAAAAGGTTATAGTTACAAAAAACATTTGAAAACACTCAGTCAGAACAAGGAAAATGTTATTCAAGTAGAAAACATGAACAGCTACAAAGCTTATTTAGCAAACGATAACATTGTTTTGAATATTTATAAATGTGAAAACGAAACAGAAATTTGCCAAGCAATTCGTTGTTGTTCTGCAGACTTTCATATAG